>APFE030303384.1:35838-75477 GCA_000404065.3 Pinus taeda
CATTAATATTTTATTTTCCCTAAGTTTAGACTTAGGGACTCCATTAAAAATATTATTTATTTTAATATCTCCCAAACTAGTTAGATTCTGCCCAAACCATTTCTGGGTATTGGAGATCTCATGTTCTTTAGACTCTCCATCAATTTTCGTGGCTAGAGCACATCCGATGCTACACCAAATCAATCCTTCGGGTGTGGCAAGTTTGGCCACTACAGTATTTAGTGTCCTCAAAAGGACAAGAAGGAGAAGTAGGACTAGCGGCAACATCCGTAGAGATGGATCAACTGTCTTCCAAATTGGAGGACCAATTCACACTGTATGCGACTATACCTCCAGGAGTGAGATGGGGTGATATGGAGCTATAAGCCCAGTGTTGTGCAGAGGTTGGGTAGGGTCCATTGAGGTGTCTTCCTAATGGATCATTACCTTGCTATAGGGGCCCACAATATTCAGCAATAGGATGGATCAATGTCAGTGATGTAGTCAGATTCCAGAGGGATAGTTGTAGACTAGTTGCAATCAGGTGCTGAGGAGCGCAGAGCAGTGATGATAGCAAAGCGGGAGGCTCAATAACAAAGTCAACAACAATGCAAATTCCTTAGTGGACAATGCAAAGGCTAGTAGCAGTCAGATGCTCGGGAGACATATACAACACAAAGACATAGTTGATTCAGTATTTTGGATGCCTCCAAGTTGCAGTAGCAGCAACAACATTTGAGAGGGAGTTGTAGTGCAAATGTGGAGTTGGCAGCAGTATAGCAGTGTCAATAGCAGTAAAAATGCAACAACATGGTTCAACTACAATTAGTGGCAGATGAATCAGAGTTAGTGCAGTGGTTGATGGATAGTGATCGAGGGAACAACACAGTGACTAAGGGAACAACGCAATGATTGAAGGAGCAACACTGTGACTAAGGGAGCAACACCAATAGAGTGTATGCAGAGATCGACTGTTGGATCAATTCAACACTAGAACACCTTCCTTGCTAAGAGGGAGTGTTAGCTTTTGTAGCATCAGACAGTGTTCTAGTCTCGACAATTGTTAGAGAGGCTAAGAAACACTAGGACTCCAGGACCCAAAAAAGATTTCTTAATTAATTAGTAATTAATTTTTTCCTAAGTCTAACTTAGGGAAAATGGTTAATTAAAACAATTAATTGAGGAAGGTGAGGTTTCTCTAGAAATTCACAAGGATCGACTAGGAAATAATCTCAACCATCGATTAAATTTTAATCTTGGCCATTGGAGTCCCACAGTGAGATTATAAGAAGAAGTCGATTGGTAGATGGAGGAACACACCAGAGCAGTGAGTTCCTTGGCAGATTGAGCTATCCAGCTGCAACAACAAAGCAGGGAAGAAGAGTTTGCGCCAGAAGGAACGTAGGTGTCAGAGGGGCAGAAATAGTGAGCTCGGAGGAGGAATTGTAGATCTAGAGAGTCAGAAAGAGAAGGCCAAAATTATTCGTCAGGAAGCAGCGCAGGGACTGTGCAGTTGCTTCAACAAGGTAGTTCGATTTGGTTGAAGGGAAGGTTGTTTTAGTTCCAGAGGCTAGGAAGATTTTCCAAAGGGTCGGAGAAGCGGTTTCCTAGTCAGTAGGTAGGATGACTAGATTAGCAGTTGTTTCAAGAAGTGCGTGTGGCAGGCAACGCTAGGGTGACATAGGGCTTGAGAAGATCACTTGGATGACTAGCTTTTCATAGGTTAGACAATGTTGGGATTGTTCGAAGAGGGTAAAACCCCTCAATAACTTTTTGCCAATATTTCTCTTGGATAGATTTGCCAGATTGGCGATATTTATTGCAGTCAAAATTTTCTCAATGCTGCTTAATAATAAAAACCCTCAGCTGCTACACCAATTTTCCCAAGTTGGGTTTTTTTGGGGGACTTTTGTCCCAAAATAATGATTTTATATTTTTGTGTGTGCGCCAGTATTTTCTTAGTTTCCAGTTTATCTTCTGCAATTTTTTTATTTGTGAAGTTTGCAATGTGATTAATTCGTTCCTGTAGGAATAAACTGCTTAATTAATTTATAGTTAGAAGAATTAATACCAGTTGCTGTAATAGAATTTTAGTGGTGAAATTTTCATCCCTTGAATCTCCACAAGAACTAAAGGACTTAAAACAAGAGAACAAATACAATGAAGCAGAAGTACAAGAGACTAGTTTGCTCTAGCTTCCACATTTCCCAACACAAACATGTGATCACATTAATGATTGAATGAAAAAAATTCATTCCTCCCTTTGCTTATGTGAAAGGCAAGGGAGGCCAATGATAACAAAGTGGACCTTGTCAATAACAAGCAACTTAACTAGACAATAGGTAGGCCTACATGTGAAGCACGCCAAGTGACACATGTCAAATTCTAAGGTATACCGTACGCATGTACAACAAGGGTCCCAAGGTGAGCACTCCACAAGAAGTTTCGAGCACTACACCAAAGGCCTCCAATGATCCTTCTTAAGGCATGTGTACTTTTAGTTCAACCGCACTTATATGATTACTCTTCTACCCAAGCATCCTTAAGTTATCAAGTACAAGCCTCGTGCAAACCACCAAGTGTCTCGATACTACCTAGGGCCCAACACCCTCTTCTTAGATGCCTAATGCTCTTCATTCAAGTGGGTTGTCCTCACAAGTAAGCAACAACCTCTCCATGTGTGCACTCCTTGTCAAAAGTGACTAAGCTAGACAGGTCTCCAATGCTCCAAGGAACTCTGCCACAAAAATTTCAAGTCAAGGCATTGCAATCGATTTATAAGCTATCTCCAATGGTTATGCCCATCACTGTACAACAAAGGGTAGTCAACACACCATGCACTTGACATCACATGAAGCACCTAAAATGTGGTGTAAACGCTTTTAGAGTTATCCCATAATTTAGTGAAAATATGGATCTAAAATATGATTTATTGAATCATACATCACTTCAACAACAAAGTGATCCAAAACATTTACGGTATCAAGATGATTTTTTGTGGTAAATAAATGAAGTTATGTATTTTCTACATGAAGAGTTGACATTCATTAACTCCTTTTTCTAGCTGGTCATAACTATGATGCACAAACCTTATCATAACTATGCTTAATACTAAAAGAGTTTCTATCATTTTATATATTAGAAGCAATGTTTCATGAGGTGCATTCCTAAGGGAGGAGACATGCTCTCTCTGCTCTTTGCCTTCTTGGGATGTGGGTACTCTAAGGGGGATGTTTCTTCACATTCATTTTGTGTGATGATGTAGTAAGGTGATGCCGACTGGGCATCCTTCCCCATAAAAGCTTGGTGGCATTCTCCATTCAGATCAATCTGACCTTCTCCCTCAATTGGTCTTAGATCTTTGGTGCAAGATATTTTAAATCCCCATAAGTTTTGATTGAGTTGGTCTTGTTTCAACACACACTCACATAATACTAAGTGCTTTACAACTCCCATAGAAAAATAATCAATAATGCGCAAAAGCGTGCCAACCTCAAATTCATAAATTGTAGCTCCAGGCTCAATTCGAATCAATTCATGTGACCTGGTAGGACTAAGGGCTTAACTCTAAAGGTGTTAAGGCCTTTAGTCCTCTGTTTGTTGTCGTTTCCTCGTTATAAGCAAAATACATCAAACTCCAAAATTCTTAACACTAGCACCTACTTGATTCAGTCATTCAGGGTCTTCGACAGTTCCTTACCACCTTGCGCTCCTGGATGTGCTCTTCAACCAAATGGAACTCTTTGATCCAGAATCCAGATCACCCTTGATTCAGATGCTTTGCACTTACAAACTTTAATTCGCCTTGCCTCACTCTAGATACTCTATCCTTGTTTATGAATTTGGATATATTTGGTGATCTAAGAGTCAAACAAGTACTGCAACAATTTTTGGGGCAGAGACCCGGATTCCAAAGGCTCCTTTACGTAGCCCAAATGCCTGTTATGGAGATTAGATGTGGTTCTTGGATTCGACGATTCGAGATTTGGCAATTGCTTGAAGTATCAATCTTCCTCGAGACTTGGATGGCTTTGATGTCCCAGGTGTGGGGTCCTGTCTCCTCGAAACTTGTACGTTTTCCTAATCTGGGATCTGGCTTAAGTTTTATGGTTGCTCTTGTGTTTTGCTTGGATCACCATATTTCTAAATATGAAGGATTTGGCTGCAAAACACATAGGGCTAGGATGGAACCATGCGAGGGTGGAACCCTGACTTCAATGCCAAATTTCGACAAAATTCCTCTCTGTATTTGGTAATTAATGAGAATCTCTACCTGCATTATTTTATCCACTGAGTCCCTTTGTTTACAAAGGCTTACAATCCAAGACCTCTTCAAGCATGATAGTGAAGATTTACCCTTGTTCAGTGTTAATTCGTGACCACTCTGATTCATTCTTACATCTGATTCAACTTGTCTCGTTACAAGCTATTAACACATGACTCAACATTCCTCATTCACAACGCTTTCACACATATCTCTACTAGATTGCGAGGATTCAATTGCCTACACACACGATCGTGAATTCACATCCACTCACAAAACACGATATACATAGATTCAACATTCACAGGGGATAACTTGTCAATTGAAACATAGAGATCACATATAAATAAGGAGAACAATTACTCAATCACTATTCACACAAAATCTGTACAAATCTGTCTTGATTAAACAATAATTGGCCCTCTCCACTCTTCCTCTCTGACCTCTCTTGGCTGTCTCTCCTTTTCTCTCTTCTATTCTACAAAGATTGATTTGTACAATAAGGATGGGTTTGTTAAGATCCACTAGAGATGGATCAAATCACCCATTCATGGAAAATATCAAGTCTAAGCCTAAAATCTCTAACTCCTTCAACAAATCTCTCCAATAGTGCATTACATATCTATGAGGAAATTATTCCCTCATTTCCTAAATAAATCCCTATTTCAACAAGAAAATCAAATCCCTATCTTTTAAGTACATGAATTTGACTTAAATTAAGTTAAAGGGAACCCCATCCCTTTAGTAAATGTGGCAAGACCTTCTAGGTATTTTTGACTTGAAGAAATGCTCCCGCGTCAGATTCCCAAGGTAAAACAAATTCATGGCCTCGTGGTCATGAGTTTTCTCACTGCTTCTGTTGGTTGTATCTCCCATCTTCTTGTCATACGTTTTTCAATTACAAGTGCATCTACTGCAATTTCTCCTCTTCCTGGATCGCAAACTTTGTTTTGCTGCTGTCTACTTGCCTCTTGTCGCCACTGATTTGCTACTGTTGTTCTCAATCTTGCAGGTTTCTATACCTTATTTTGTAACACTCCACTTACTTTGTTGATATATTCTCTCATAGTCAATGGATTTTTGTTGATCTCTGTTTTCTTCACTTCAATATACCTCTTCTTAGGAAGTATACCTTTTTGTCTCCATCAACATACATAACTTATCAATCTCCATGTCCAGTTTATCCTAAGTTACCAGGATTCAGATACAGATACAGATCTGGATTTGGATACAAATACGCCAGTTTTCTGAAAAATCAGGATACGGATACGGCAAGTACAAACAATATAACATATTTTATAATTTTTAAAAATTTATATAAATAAATAAACTATATTAATTTTTAAATATATTGTTTTTTGTAATATTTATAAAAAATCTTACAAATGAATGTTTCAAATTAATTATTTATCAATATTATTTAACGTTAATTAATTTATAAATAAAACATTTATAACTTCTATTAAAATTCTAAATGAAATTAAAAATAAAAAATAAAAATAATGTATCATAATATTCAATATTTAATAACTATTATTATATTTAATTATGGCATTAAAGTTACTTTATAGAACGAACTTTATAGAGAATATCCAAACGTCCATAACATATAATCTTTCATTAATGTTTATAATATGGTCAATCAAGGAAAAATTAATGAACACAAATATCCAAATGTCCATAGCTTATAATCTTTCATTAAACTTTATAATATTGTCAACCAAGGAAAAATTAATCAATGCTGGCAGCGAACTCGTTAATTATTAGCTCCGATGATTTTTCCATTATAGCGTTATTTGTTCGCTGACTTTTCATTTTGAAATTTTGCACTGACATGTAATTTGGAATTTTGTGTTGACGTCGAAGAGTTTTACACTCAATGGCTGGGCGGATCCAGGCGGATCCGAATTCAAATCCATCTCTGATACGGGGATCCGCGGATCTAGCCATGATGACTGATGGATCTGGTAACGTAGAGTTTATCCCTTTGCTAATACATGCTATTAACATTGCTCCACTGCAGTTGTGCTTCTAAATTAAAAATTTTATGGCCTCACTTGCCATTTCATAAGCTCTTAGCTTCCATCCTTCATCACTAGACATCTTTCCAAAAATGTTTAAGGCACGTTGTTCCATCCTCCATGGCTACTTTATGAAAGATTGTCTTTCATCTTCCAAACTCTCACTTTTACCCACATCTGCACATGAATTAATTGTTTTACAACAAATATTAAATCCTTGAAAAGCACCACTAGTCATAAGAATGATTGCTTCCTCTTCAGGATTGTCTATAAAATGTAGTCTACTATCCTTCCATGGGCATCTGCCTCTAATTCCTCTTCTATAACATGCTATTGACATTTACTGTTGTCTTCTTCCTCATTCTTCCCGTCTGCAATCTCTATGCAGTGCTCCTCAATCCTTGGATTAACTAGCCCTTCCTCTAATATCCCCATCTCTTCCTTAAAATCCCTAAACATTAACTCTAAATGTTGTCCTGAGGTTTACCTTCATCTCTAGGAAATATCATAGATTCAATCTCCCTAATTACAACTTCATGTTCATCATCTCCTTCTGTACTTACAAATACATAACTAGTTTGAGGGCTAAAAATCATCTGTCTCATTAGATGCTATAGGCACCTCTTCTCAATTAGGTACTTGTGAACATTTCCCATCACTCACTGTGATCTCTTCTTCTAACTCAAGTTTTCTTAGCAACTCCTCTAGCAACTTGATGTCTTCGTCACACTTCATGATTATTACATCCAAATGTTGTTATTGATTATTCCTTGATCTTGTCTCCATGAGCCAATGCTGTCTCGTTCTTTCCACCTTCTCGTCTTCTCTTCCACTTTGACCTTCTTCATAGCATAAACTGAGATCATCTCTTCTCATGACAACGAACTGTCATGTCATCAAAGATACCTTACTGCACTTGATATAACACCGAAACAGAGGTGCTTGATATAACACCGAAACCGAAACATAGATCCTTTGCTGCATTCCTTCTTTCTTTAGCATTAGCAATCTTTCTGTCACCTAGTTTTTGCAGGCCTGGAATTCCTACAGTTAAGTGGACCGTTTTCTAAAACACTGGAACATTAAGATAAAATGGATCATTTGAAAACGCAGGAACACTGATGTACAAGTTTTGACCTTCGAGAAATAATTTCTACTTTTTACCTATTTTGCATGCTGACTCTGGGCTGCAACTCATTGTTTGTGCTTCACATCTGGCCTGACCAGTCTATCAGAAAATACCCAACAATTTTTTTTTTTTTAAAATTTATTCAGTAAGAAACATGCATTTATATTATATATCAATGTTTTGAACTTTCTACTGGACCTTTAACCCTGGAATGATATAACTCTGATATATTAAATGATGCGACTGCCATTCTATATAATACTTGCTTTGAAGTAAACTAAATTTCATTGGAAATGCATATATTTGTTGATTTTGACACATGGCAATGTCTTATCTGTTATGCTGGTTCTGTAAATGTTTGTACTTCTAAAACGTGTTAGAGAGTATTGCTCTATCATGTTGGGGCATTATTAGCATTATTCTAGAATCTACATGCAGGCATATATATTTGAATCTGTATGCCTTTACTATTGGGTCAGGTTTCTCAGTTCTGATTGTAATTTCGGTGTGTGACTTTTCACAGTGATGGAATGAATGGGTTTTTGTGCCCTTGTGAAGGAGATTTTTTTCCACCAAAACTCCCTTCACCCATCAAGGGAATGGAAGACATTGAAAACAATCAAGTACTGTAAGACACTAACCTTAAGTCTTGGTTTTTCAAGGTCCTTAAATTGAGATACAAGCATGTTTTACTTCATATATCATCTGAACATGGGGCCTGAGAATTCTGAAATGCCAAAGCTTTTTTCATTGGTACAACATGCAAAAACAGTTCCTTTTATTAGTGAGATGTTTAACTTGTGGAGTACATAGATATAGTTGGTAGTTGTAAGTTTCCTAGAGAACTATCAATAGTTTATGAATACTCTTTTCTTGGCGGGTCTTCAGAAACTTATTTCATTGCAGAAAACATGTTTTACTGTTAAATCACGACTCTGAGATGTTGTGCAGGCATGTAAATTACATGAACCCACCTACACATAGACACATTCCAAGACCACCCGAGGAAGTAATTATGCCAAAAAAGGTGTGCACGACTGTCTGTCTGATTGTGACATATAATCACCATAATCCATGGTTTTTTCTTAGAGATATCATTGTTATTCTTATTAATATCTATTCTCAGAATTGGGAGTCATCCTGTTTCCTTTTTGGATAATAACATACAGATTTAGTTATATGAGTTGATGAGAATTGTCTGTGCCTTTTATTGATAGAGTATAAGTGAACAAGATATAAAACCAACACCAACATTATGGCATGAGGATA
Organism: Pinus taeda; assembly: GCA_000404065.3. Classification (NCBI taxonomy): domain Eukaryota; kingdom Viridiplantae; phylum Streptophyta; class Pinopsida; order Pinales; family Pinaceae; genus Pinus; species Pinus taeda. Next base: position 44,501 of record APFE030303384.1, read on the forward strand.
ACGGCCGTAGGCAACAGGTTAAAGAAAGGTATGTTTGAGATACCTGATTGTTTAGCATTCATACTATTATATATTTTCAGTTATTACTCACAGTGGCTTAAATTCTTCATTCTCCAGGCCACCTGTTCCTGGGGCTATTTCAGGCCCTCATCTTGGAGAGGCAGCACACCGTCTCTTGACCAATAGTCTACAGTTAAAGAGTAACAACTCAAGAGATCTGCAGCCCGGGCAGCTATTGGTATCACAAACACTTAGCAGCACTGCTGGTATACTTCCAGTGTCCTCTGTCTACCAAGGCACTACAAGTTCCAAGCCAAGGCCAGCTGGACCTCCTGGTTATGAACGAGGGTTTGCTTCATATGGTACCCAACCAAGGCCAACTGGTCCTCCAGGCTATGATCTTTCATTTGCCTCTTATGGGTTTCAAAATTCTCATAATTGCACATATAACAATGTTCAGACTAATGATCAAGATTGCATTGCCCCTGCCTTGGCACCCTTTCCTGCTTACCTGGGAATACAAGACCAGACACAACCTGCTATGCCTATCAATGGATATTACACTTCCCAGATCAATTATCAAGGCATGACAAATGGTGATTCAGGTTTCCAGGTTCAAGGTGTACAACCGGTTAATCGACAACAATATGGCATGTATCAGGGTGGTCGTGGTCCTGGAAATTCATATCAAAATTCTCAGCCAAATCAGCTTCCAATGCCACCACCAACATGGGTTGCTGGGGGAGGAACCAATAACACACAGCTCTATTTGAGGCCTCAAGATGCGATGCCCAACAGAGGTTCAGTTTTGTATAATGATGGAAACAGCCTCCATCAATATAGGGGAAGAGCTCCTCCCCGAAGGCCTACTGGTTCTGGCCGCTAGTAGTTTCAAACACAATCCAGGCACCAAAAATCAAATTTATGTTGTATTTTGTGCCCCTTAAAGATCTGCTATAAAATATTTGGAGGCATTGCATGATTTGTACAACAAGAAACAATTCTGTATATTAAGAAATCACTGACCATCTTTTGTCCTCTCACGGGCTTCAATTTGTAGATTCTGACATTGAATACTTGTATCCATACAAATTTCAGCCATACAAATTTCAGCACTATTATGATTGGGTGAAAAAGTATACTGCTGCCAGAGTGTACTATAAATCATTCAGATTATTTGTCCAATTGGAACCCTTAGCAGAATGGCAGGCTTTGTTGTTCTAACGTCTAATGGCATATGGCATAGAGATATGTAGTGCACAGGTGCGTTTCATATAATTTTTTTTCTGAACTTTAAAGCGAGTGTAAATATTCCTTCAGTGTGAGAAATAGTATAACTACCATAATCTGTATAGCTTCTTGTTTTAGCGTGCTCATTGCAGTTCACTTTTGCTAATTTATACTCAAGCATGCTTGTTTCATTTGCAGACCTGGGTGTAATGTTTTAGAGAATGTATTTGATTAAGAAACATCTAATCATGGAATGCTCGTGGGGTGAGAAGCAATCAACTTAATTGCATTAAATCCATTCTCTATTCTGAAAAGAGAATGGAAAATTGTGAATTCATCGTTAAATTAGTCTGAGTAAAAGGGAAAAAATAAATTCAACTAATTTTTTCATTCCTAGCTTAAGAAAAGGCAACGTTCCACCAAGTTTTTTGAATGCGGGGATGTGTGAGTGGGGAAATGCATCCAGGGGGTATGTAGAAGCACCCTTCAAATTTTAGGGAATGTTGTAGGAATGTCGGGGTCTTCAACGTAATACCTAAACATTTAAATTAGAATATATGAAACTTGAAACATAACTGATTAATCATTGAAATTTTATGATCTAATACAAAACAATGTAACATAATAATTAATAACTCATATATCATCTATAGACTATCACTGTTGTATCTCTCATTAATAATTATATTTAAAAAATTGAAAAATTAGAGGATAGGACTGCCTTTCCGAGTTTAGAGGCAGAAACTACATTTTTCCCAGTTGTCATTACTTGTATCCACACCATGAACATTGGGGTACATAGCGGGCTTGGTGCTCTTGTTAACTGTCAATCCCATAACCTCATACATGATAGAATTAAATGGAAATGCTGCAATCTGGTCAATCTCGAAACTTTGAAAACTATTAATTCTGCTGAATTCTGGATGGGATATGTATTATGAAATTCTACTTTCTCCATATGAAGTCTGATGACATTGTAATGTTTCCAAGTAGGGATTTAAGTGATATTCCAAATAAATAAACAATGCAGCAACATAAAAATAAAAAACAAGCATTAAACACCCATGAAAAACTGTAAATCAGGAACTGCTGAGCCATATATTATGAAATATGAGAGCATAAGTGCAATATATAAATGAAGTGGTGCACCTGGGCTTGTCTGAAGGACAAGCTGGACCAAACCCAGGTGATGGAATAGATGAGATGATGGTTATTCAGTTGCTACACCACTCTGCACTGCGCTGTCCCAGTAAAATGTTGATCTGCTGACTTCGACCTGCTGGAATATGCCCAAAAACCGCCCAGAAAATTCGGTCATTTCAGCCTTAGACTCCTTGGACATAAAACCCAGAAGGGAATTTCTTTGGTTTCGACTTTGGATTTTCGGCCTCCTTGGAGCCCCCTCTGCTTATTGCTGCCAAATTCAATTTTCAGGAAACATCTTGCAAATCCACCTAGAAACACCCCTCAAATGCTGCTTTCACCTGTGATCGCTGATCCCTTGCTCCCCGGATGACCCTTGGTTCGGATGGTTGCTCTCCTAAACCGCACGAAATTGCTGCCGAAGGCCACTGCGCAGTCCCTTTGCCCATAAATGCGTACTGCTGTGATTACTGACTGGCTGGCTGCAAAACTCTGAGAAAATTTCCTCAACCCTCTACCTTTCCTGCTCTCGGAACCCCTAGCAAGCTAGGGACCTCCTGGCTGGCTCAATCCTCTTCTGTGTATTTATGGCTACCTTGAAAGTACGCAGTCTCCTCCTCTGCGTGGCTAGGTGAACTGTAAATCAATGCTGAAACTCCTGCAATCTCTATGGAACAACCTCCCTAGGGCGGGCACGGATAGTCCCCCGAAGTAGAGGTTGAATTTTCCCTGTAGAAGACTCGTGGCTAAACAACCGGTAGACTTGTTAAGCAACAAAGTGTACAAAGGTAAGTTTGTTTGTGAAATGATCAGAATACTGCAAAATGAGAGCTCCTTCCTCTTTTATCACTTTGGGCCCCCTTAGCCTCTTGTGGGTCCCTCCTTCCACTAGTTCGATTTCCCTCCAACATATTCCTTGGCCAATTCGAATTATTCATGTGGGTGGCCCCCACATTCCACTAGCTACCAAAAATAAAGTCGAATTGCCTATAGTTCCTAAGTTTTGCGTGTGGGGTCCTCCTCTTAAGCAAAAAATGATGCCAAAGTTGTGTAGCTGCACCCCGTGACTAATACATTTGAGAAGGGACATGACAGACATGGGAACCACTATCAAACATCTTGAAATAATTAATGATAATGTTAAAATTTAAGTAATGTTAATTTTCATCAATTGTTCTATGTTGCAACTTCTACAACGAATTTATCAATTTTACTTCTTCAATTAATCAATGACAGTAGAGCAATAGTATATAGAACAATTATACAAATGCATAATGAAACACTGTTAAGAGACACAATATTTGGACAGTGACACAATATTTGGTCAATAACCAGGGAAAAACCCCACAAGGGGGAAACCCTTTGCAATTCTTCTTCTATTAGATTGTCTTCAAATGTTCAACAAATAGAGTACATCATCCAAAAGTCATAGTCAAAGTTTGACTACCCAATATCCAATAACCAATATCAACATCCAAAATCCAAGTGTATGACAATATGCCAAGCAACTTATCCAAATTAGAGGCAAGAGAGATGAAATCAACAAAAGTCAAATCTGATCCTTCTGCAAATCTGTCCAAGTCAGCAGCAGTCAATAGCAGCAATGTGTGCCCTAACCAGTCCACTAGTCAATGGTTAAAGTGTCCTCCAACAGTGCGGCCTCAAATGTTGGGCAAACTGAAGTAAAACAAACCCAAAAATGTGTGGTCAAAACCAGTCAACGGAGAGATAGAAGTTTGCGGTCAATTCAGCAGTCAAAGCCTGCTGTCAACGCATGTCAAACAACCCATAATTTCTCGATTTCTGTGCCAAACAATGTGGCCTAGAGAGATAGAGGCACCCCAAAAAAATCGAACCAAAATTGTGCCAAAATTGATCAATGCTGGTCAAATTTTTCTAAAATAGAAAATCAATGCTGGAGTCAAAGATGCCTCCAAGAACCTCGCATGTGTGAAGAAGAGGAGCTGCCTCAGACCTGTATGAACCAAATAAATGAGGAGAGAAGAAATGTGTTGTGTTGATGAGGTGGCAAATGAAGTTGAGGTTACTTGTCTTTATATGCAACTTGAGGGTTACCATCTTGTCTTTAAGAGGTGCCATTTGACCCAAGGTCGACTTCGACAATTTTGGACTTGTGGGCTTGTCTTCAAAATTCCACTTTCCCTTCTCCAAATTAAGTGCTTCAAAAGTCAATTTTGGTCCTCTCGGAAAAAGGAATTTAATGCAATGGTTGGAATTTGTCACTGCACTGCCAAATTAACAAGTTAAAGGATAGAAAATGAAAGATAAAGGAGAATTACAACATTTACTTTAAGAGTTTAATATTACCAGTGTTTACCAGGGAGAGGGTTCAAAACAATGGGCTTTGGTAAAAAGGGAATGTTGGATCATCTCTATTTTGAGGAAGATGTTCACTTAGTGTGTTTCCTTGTGTTCCTTCCAAAAAGGGATGTGGGGAACATCCCCCTTGGAATACCACGTCTTAGGAGTGTCCCCTACTCTTGGGATTGCGTCCTTATGTAAAACTAGGAAAAAGTGCTTTGAAGGATTTGTTTTGGTGTCCAAAAACACTATTCATCCTTGAAAGCCTATAAACACTGCCCCAAAAAACTTTAAATGGGTGATTTTCTTTGTATGCTTACTCGATCTTTTACAATTTCTAGGCTTAGTCTCACATTTTCTCGCCTTAATTTTTCAAGACATTTTGGCACTTATGTTGGTTCTTTGTGTAATTTAGCATTCAAACATGTTGCCTCCTAATGTGATGATTTTTTGGACTTTTGATATGCATTGGGGCCTCTAGTCATTTTGTTACTTTGTGATGTTAATTTGGCATGTACTTTGACTTGCATTTTATTGTTATATTTTTCCCAAGAGCTTTTGTAACTGGGATTTAAATATTGTTGGTAGAAGTTGGATCTCCATATAGTTTTGGTATTGAACATAAATTTTGTTTAATGATATTTTTGATTGAAATTGCATCAGATAGTTTATTAGTAGATATTAGAGTGAGTTATGACAATTTGTTTGTAAGTATAGGCTCACATGTAAGTACCCTTATCCAACAGGGTACGTTGACCTTAGTGGGGGGTTAAGTGGACATGCGTGTCATAACCCACTTAACACATGCACACCCACGTTAACCCTATACACTTGTCCACACATTATTATCAATGTTCCACGAAGTTTCCTGGATGAGGAGATGTGAGAATGGGGAGATGCATAGGTGGACATGTGGGAGCACCCCCAATTTTTAGAGAAACTTTGGGGACGGTCAAAAGTTGGGGTATATATATATCCAGGGAGCACGACCCTTATAAGACCCGTGAGTACCTGCGGGTCTTGACAAGTCTTATAGTGAGATAGGTCACTCGCATAGAACCTGCGGTTCTCACCCATACTTGTGAAGACCCACATTAAACTTGCATTGAACTCACATAAGACACTTGAAGCTCAAAATTTGACTCTCTTTTTCTTTATTTTTATTTTTTATTTTTCATATTTTAAGTTTTTGTTTTTGTTTTTGTTTTTCTATATTTTGCCGAGTCTTATATGGGTCATTCCCAAGCCTTATACAGGTTGCTGATTCAATAGCTAGACAAGTCTTGTATGAGTGCAAGTCATGCAACACTGATATATATATATATATATATCATAAATGATTCAATGAAAGAGAAATAGTAAATTATTGAATACATTGATTTAAATTCATTATTCATCATTATAGAATCTACATTGATTTAAATGCATTGTTCATTATTCTATAATATGGTTAGTTCTAAGCAATGTTCCACCAAGTTTTTGGGATGGGGGGATGTGAGAATGGGGGGACACACAAAGGGGATGTGTGGGAGCACCCCCAAAATTAAATGGAAATTCAAGGGGGACGTCGGGGTGTATATATATATTATAAACATGATTCAAATTTAAATTCAATAATGAAATACATGGATTCATACATCATAAATGATTCAATCAATAAAAATAGTAAAATATTGTATACATTGATTCAAATTCATCATTCATTATTCTCGAACTTGATTGTACCAAAACAAAATAGTAGATACTATAGTTTGAAGACTGGAATAGTAAATTGAAATTATCCAAATTCAAACATAGTAAAAAATGACGAGTCAAAGACTTGGTCCAAGGTCATTAATATCTAGAGTTAACACTCAAAGGTTAACTAAAAATGAACAATGGACAATGAACCAATATTATTAGAACCAGATCGATGATCGAAATAGTTGACCCCAAAATTGGGAATTGGAAAAAAAGTGGGACCAAAAAATTGGTTGACCAAAAATTACATAAATATTCAAATTTTCAAAAAAATATGTAAATATTCATGTGCATCCATATGAAGCGAAACCATTATACACAAATATGCTAACCAAAATATATGGAGCAAGGGTGCATATAACCAAAATAGTACTAAGTACAATTCATATTTGAACCAAAAATACCTCAACAAAGAGGTTCTAGATGGCCTCTAGAGTCCAAAAAATTCATGTTACAACAAATCCCTACATATCATCAAAATCGTTGCATATATTCGGATCCTCATCATCAATTTCACTCTCTTAAAATAAGATACAAAAAAGCTTAACATGTCGAGTTGAGATTTTGTTTGAGTGATAGACACAATTTAACTAGGGTCATGACAAAGGAGTTCAATAACCAATGCTACCAATGTCGAGGTACATTGAGAGCTTGGTTCTCATGCTTAAATGCTAGTTCCATATGCTTATATATGATATAATCCAACGAAAACATTGCAATCACCCCAATCTTGAAATCCTGAAAACTGTTTAGTTTGTTGGAATTTGAGTGGAATCTAAAATTCTACTTTCTCCATATGAAATCCAATGATGTTAGAACCACTCTCAACATTCTAAGTAAATTAATAGTAATGTCAAAATTTAAGTAAAAGGATGAAAATGAAAGATAAAGGAGAATGCCACTTATTTTTAAACACTACCATTAATTACATAGCATTAGTAGGGTCCCAAGGTTGAGTATTAGGCTTCCCCTCTCATAAATTATTGTTTTCAAACTAAATTTAGGAGCGACACCCGACCCTTTTGAGGGGGGATGCCCACAAGCACCCCTTTTGGGGAAACACGTCCCCCACATCAGGGAAACATTTCCCCCTATGTCTCCCTAAGTTTTTCCAAAAGGGCGGTATGGGGAAACATTTCCCCAAGCACCCCCCTTGTCCCAGGAGCATGGGAAACGTTGGGAGCACACCCTCCACTTTGGGGGACGCGTCCCCATGGAACACTGGAAAACTGTTAAGTCTATTGGATTTTGTATGGGATCTATAATTCTACTTTCTCCATATGAAATCCAATGAGGTCAAAACCACTCTCAAACATCCTCAATCAATTAATGGTAATGTTAAACATTTAAGTAAAATGATGAAAATGCAAGATAAAGGAGAATGCCACTTATTCTTAAACGTTACCATTAATTACATAGCATTAGTAGTAGGGGCCTAGGGTTGAATATTAGGCTTCCTCACTCATAAATTATTGTTTTCAAGCAAAATTTAGGAGGGATACCCAACCATTTTTGAGGAGTGATGCCCACAAGCACCCCTTTTGGGGAAACACAACCCCCACGTTGGGGAAATAAAAAAGTTCCCCCCCTACGTCTCCCAAGTTTCCCCAAAAGAGGGATGTGGGGAAACGTTTCCTTAGGTGTTCCCTTTGTCTCGGGAGCATGGGAAACATGGGGAGCACACCCCCCACCCTAGGGGATAGTCACTGTTTAATAGTGACTCTAAGCAAAATAGTAGATACTAAACTCTGAAAACTGTAATAGTAAATTGAAATTTACTGAAACTCAAAAATAGTAAAATTTGATGAGTCAAAGACTCAGTTTGAGGTTATTAGTATCGAAAGTCAAGATTCAAAACTGAAAATTAACAATGGACTGTGAACCAATGTTATAGAACCACACTAATCCTCAAACCCCAACAACCCTGAAATCGGGAACTAGGAAAAAATTGGACCAAAAAACATGTCAACCAAAAAATACATAAATATTCAAATTTTGAAAAAAAATACATAAATATTAATGTGCATCCATATGAATCTACACCATTATACACATATGCAATTTTTCTCATATATATAGCAAGGGTGCATACACAAATATGCAATTTTTCTCATATATATAGCAAGGGTGCATATAACCAAAATAGCACCGAGTGCAATCCATTTTTGAACCAAAAACTCATCAACAGAGTCTCTAGATGGCCTCTATAGTCCAAAAAACATCATTCTACAACGAATACTTACATATCATCAAAATCATTGCCTTTATGGGATTCTCATCATCAATATCACCCTCTAAGCATTAAAATAAGATAGAAACAACTTAACATGCCAAACTGAGATTTTGTTGAGTGATGGGTACATTTTTACTAGGTTCATGATAGAGGAGTTAAACAATCAATGCCACCAACATCGAGGTACATAGAGGGCTTGGTGCTCTTGATTAAATGCTAGTTCCAATACATGATAGAATCCAATGGAAACTCTAGAATCCCCCTAATTCTGAAATCCTGAAAACTATCTAGTCTGCTGGATATAAAATTCACTTTCTCCATATAAAATAATAAATCCAATGAGGTTTGAACCACACAAATATTCTGAAACAAATAATGGTAATATTAAAATTCAAGTAAAAAGATCATTAATTACATAGCATTAGTAGAGTCCTAGGGTTGAACATTAGGTTCCCCACTCATAAATTTCTGTTTTTAGGCCAGTGTTTGGGTTAGTGTACTACCAACCCCATTTAAAAATCTGGGGAGGGGGGAAATCCATGGTGGTTTGGCAAGGTACCAATATCCTCACTTGGAACACTTAATACATGAGCAGATGAAGGACTATACTTCCACAGGCTAAAAAAGAAAAGAAAAAATAAGATTTTTGAGGTATCTATGGCAATCTGAAACTGTGGCATTTGGACAAAATATGGAAAATTACCAAAAGAATAATGGCACAGCACAAAAGAAAAGCATTAATTGAAAAGAAGAAATGAGCACATAAAATGATGTAAATATCTAGTCTGCAAGGTCTCTTTTAGATTAAAATTTTTTCATATTTGGATTTGTTCTCCTGCTGATTTTGCTGAAGAGTGGAACCCATGTGATGTGGCTTACGAGGTAAGTCAAGGTAGTATGGAACCTACACAGAAATGTAGGTGTGGAACCGAGACAGATTTAAAATATAGCACTGGACATTGAAAAAGACAAACGATACAGGAGAATGAAGACCTTTGAAAAATGTCATAACTTTAACCTTTTGGTAAACTGTTTTTTGGGTATTGTTTTGGAAGGCTTATTCCTCACTCTTGATATTTTTTAAATAGCTGAAGCCTGGAAGTGATTTCTATCCTCCCTATGTTCATTATCTGGTTTCATACCGGACAGCTGCATTACAGGTTGAGGGCAGGCAGGGGGTGACTGCTACCCCTTCGAGTCATGTATTTGAGATGCTCAATAGTGTTCAAGAGGATGGATCAGCATAGATATGTGATACTGTAGTCACCTCAGTAACAAAGGTAGGATATTTTATATTTATAGATGAGAACTTGCGATCCCAGAGATTCCAAACATAGAAGTAACTTCCAGTAACCTGCTCCTAGTCGCCTCAATTTTTAAACAATATGAGATGTATATGGTTTTCTTGACATTCATAGCAACAGTTTGCTTCTACAAAAGTCAAATTAGGCATGTCACATGATCTACAAGAAATCTGATGTAAAACTCCTATGAAAATAGTAAAAACTATTCAGACATGCTACATGTTGCTGCCCAAAAGTATAGAAATGAGGCGACCTATTCTCAGATTTGTTTAGATGAAACTTGAAAGTACGCAATTTTATGATTGTTTTGTTTTTCTTTTGAGTTTCTGCATGGTCCTTCACCTTCAAAAATAGCACGACTATTGTTGTCCTGGCATAATCCATCTTCCTCTTTGGTTCAAGATGTTGACTCGTATGGTAGAGTTTGTGTTTTTCACATGGATATTTAGCTGTTTATTCATTACACGTTCAAATTGTTGGTAATGGTTCTTGCTATATTATATAATGCCTCATTTTACAATTGTATTATTGCCTAAGACATAGCCAAGTGTAGGTTTTTTTTCTAACATGTTGAGATTTTCAAAGAACTTGCCATCAGTGGATCATTGCAGTGCAAGAGTGTTGGAACCACAGTACAGTTTATTTTAAAGCATTGTAATTACTATAGAAAGTGTGAAAGGAATTTTGGCTTTCTATGATTTTATAATCTGCTCATATAACGTTTTTTTAACCTCTAAGCAAGCATCCTACCCCCCAGCCTGTAGGCAATGGTAAGATATTCCTCACGGTGCTCAAAGCTATTACAACAATATGCTCAATATGAGCTCAACATGTCACTTGTGAGAATTGAACCTTGGTGGGAAGAATAAAAATCATTACTCCCAACCACCCGAGATAAATCCAATTGACATTCACATGACCTACTTACTTGGGCTAATATCATATATTCAACATGCTGCTGTTTCCATGGTTTCATGCTTCTGTTATTGTCCTTTTTCAGAGAGATTGAATGTAATATAAATACAAAGAACATAGGTATAAGATGTTCATATAGAAAGCATAACTGGAGCATACCCTATGGTATGGATTTAAAAGACTCATGAGCAAGGAAAAAGGACACATGGAATGGCTTTGTATAAGATGTTCATATAGAAACCATAACTGGAGCATACCCTATGGGATGGATTTAAAAGACTCATGAGCAAAGAAAAAGGACACATGGAATGATTCATCTATGTTTGCAGATGATCAAATACAGCAAGGGAAATGCCAGGAAGATCCATGTTTTAACAGCATTGTAAGGGCAGTGCCTCTGGTATCTCATACCCTCTCTTATGTAACGTGCAACGTATCCAAGATTAAATATATAATTCGGATCGTCCTAAATGAGGCCTAATATCTGGGGTGCTTTAAAAATTGAGTAAGATATCGAGTATCATGGGCCAGTAGATGCCATTTGTTATTAATTGACTGATTGGAATGATCTCTTGCCGTCTCACAGCTGTTTGTCTTCTATTCATTTGCACAAAATTTATCAAATCTCTACACTTTCCCTTAGTGTTGGTTTGATCAGGATCCAGTATGAAAGCTCCTTTGATGGCAGTTAGAGCAGAGGAGTGGCTTCTGCATCTCTTGCTCTTGTAGCAGCTCTTACTATGTAGGTGAGATGGCCTGGCAAAATGAAAAAGAATGGTGATTGACTTACCATTCAGATAAATTAACATCCCAACAAATGTCTTTGTTGGGATGTCCTAATTGAGGCCTAATAACTGGGGCGTGTTAGATATCATGTATAATGGGGGCCAGTAGATGTCTTTTGCTATGAAACAATTAATAAATGCTTGGAATTATCTCTTCAAGGCCCATATGTGGCCCTTTGGCTCCCTCATTTGCACAAACTCTGGCAAATTTCTCCCTTATTGTTGGTTCGTTCAGGACCTAATATGAAAGCTCCTTTGATGGCAGTTAGAATGGGAGGATGGCTGTTGCATCTCTTGATCTTGTTGCACTTCTCACTACAGAGGTGAGATGGCCTGGCAATATTCAAGATGAACTAACATCCCTAAGAAATGCGTTTCTTGTGATGTTTAGATTGTGCCACAGGTTGTATCAATGTTATCAGAACTGGACTGGTCATCGAACTGGTAGACCCTTCGGACTGGGAAATGGTTGGAACCTGACCGGAACTGGTAAAAAAATCGCACCAAAAAACCGCTCGACCAAAAATACATAACATAGAAACAAACAACAATTTTTAACAGAAAAATAGCAGAAGATTATGTGCCTTGACATACTTGGAGAAGCCTTCCAAAAGTTGACAACAGCAGCAACTCCAAAAAACAACCCCAAAACCCCTTCAGTCACCTCCAAAAATAGCTAAAAGCCAACCCACAATCTTTGACAAAAAAATCTCTTGAAACAACTTTGAATTTCTCCAACAAACTTTCTCCAGCTTTTCCCTTCAACCAACCCTTCAAATCTGCACAAAAGCCTCCTAAGAACAGCCCTGCAAAATAGCAAATATCTTTCCAAAACCCACTCAGAAATCTCAACTCAAGAAATACAAAAAACTTGAATGAATAGTGTGAGTGAAATAGAGGGGGGTGGGGAGGCGTCTTTAAATAAGTTTGAGAGGGGCTGGTGCTTCCATTTTTGTGGGCCAGTAGACAGCTAAGGGAGAAAAATAAAAATAATGAAAAAATGCAAATCTGGCCCCACATGCTGCACTGTATGCGGCTGTACTGAACGGGCCAAAAATGGTTTGTGTGGCCGGTCTGAACCGGTTTTTCCCTCCAACCGGTCGGACTGGCTGGTTAGTTTGGTCCGGTTCTGATAACTTTGAGTGAGTACGCTGGAGGAATGTCAACGATTGAAGAAGAATTGAAGTTCCAAACAATGTTTATCTACTTGCATAAAGAAAATTTGCTGGAGATATTGCATATACATTACATTTTAAAGCAAGAATAGAGTTAAAAAATTAAATTACCTTTCAAGTTGCCATAAAAGTAATGAGTGTACATCACTTCTATGTTCCTTGTTTTAGTTCAGATAAGAATAATAATGTTCTAGGGTGTATTACTATGAGACCACATACAATTAGTCTGAAACGTTGGTTTCAATAACTGTTAACAGGTTTTTCCACAAACAAAAATAAAATCATTGCACATATTTGATTTGAGTAAAAACTCACCTAGGACTTTTAAGTGTAGCTATAAATCTTGAGTGGTCATGTTGGCATCAAGTTATACTTTGCCGTAAGTTGACCTTGCAAAAACAAGGTGCAAGTGACAATTTGCACCAAACGTGCCTCACTCACGAGTCACCACACATCATAAGATCAGGACCTTGAAAGCACACGCGTAACTCCCAAATCTTGCAGTAGTCTTGTAAATAATTCTTGTACACATAAATTTAGTTTGCAAGCTTCTTTATACTCTCTTAAGCATTCCCAGTTCTTGGCGTACAAAGGCCCAACTTATTTACAAAGCTCTTTACGGTATTTCATCAAATTGTGTTAGTTTTCTCTTAGTCTCATCTTGAATCTAGCCTCACATCCCATTTAGTAGTTTTTGCATGCTATCTCAGCTGTAACATCTAAAGGTAATTGTACAATCATAGGACACATTTGTTTTACTTGTGTGTGGTTTCCTTTGTTCATTTGAGTGCATAGCTCCATCAAAGTACTTTCGTTATCATGTGCTGTATCATTGCATAGTAAAAACAACACACACTTTCCTGGTGGATGTCCCTCAGGAAACTTTGGTATCCATTTAAATATTATCGGAGCAATAGAGGAGTTATAGCTTAGATGCTTTCTTTAAACTTTCTTATGAGGGGTATCATAAGCATATCCTTGGAGGAGTGGTACTAGTTGATGTTACTACGCAACATGGTGAATGCCCATTTAATACCAGTCCTCTTCTCTGTCCAATACTTTCGTAGATGATTTTGTTCTTGCAATGTTGAGTGACATTTCAAACGTAGAAAGAGATGTACAAGAACTTTGCACAGTGAGATTTTTTTATTTTATTCCTCATGTAACACCTTTTACAGCTAGCTTTGGCTTATTATGTGCCTGTCATCTGGTTCACATTGATATTTCCCAATTTGAAGGAAGAGTAGATGCAAATGCTGTAAATAGCTGGTAGCACAAGGCGGAATTATTTTTTGTTGTCAATGAGTTCTGTAATAAAAGAAAAGATAACATTCACCACCCTCAGATTTGTGTGGATTACATTAATTGGTGGAAGTAACATTGCCGACAATGTGAGGGTAATGGCAGATCCATGAGAGCATGGAGTGAGTTTGAGCTTGTGCATAATGAATTTGTACTTAAGCATAATGATGAACAATATATATGCATTGGTAGTAGCTTTGACACTGGAGAGATCAAATGGTTTAGCACTGTACTAATGATTTTCACAACTTAATGACATGCTTCGAGATCCAGGACACAGAGCATAATATCCTCAAGTTCTAGGCAGAGATGGTATTCCCGACCAATGTTTGAAGAAAACATCTGTGCTAAGAATCAAACCAAGGATAAATCCTGCCCAGAATTCAAGAAAGATTGTTGCACCAAGGGATCTATGAACTAGGGAACACATAATGCTCAACATGATACCATATACAATGGCAGTGGCTTTGACACGGGAGAGATAAAATGGTTTAGGATTGTACTAACTCTTTCCACAACTTGACAGCATGCTTGGATATCCAAGACACACAACATTCATCAACATATCCAGGTAGAGATGGTATTCCGACCATCAACGTTCTTTTACCACTTTGCCTCCAAGGTTGAAGAAATATTTTATGCCAAGAATGAAACAGACACACCTGCCCAAGAATGCAACAAAGATATTTGCATCAAAAGACCTATGAGCTAGGGAACATGTCATACTCAACATAATACTAACATTCTTGCACAAGATCTTGGGTTGTAATAGAAAGGTTAGTGCTTTTGATGCACTCGACATTGTAAGAAACAACAAATCAAGTGGGCAGGTAAGAATGTGAACTCCTTAAGACTTAATTCAGTCTAAAAATGAGTGTTGTGCACAAAAAACTGC
The DNA here is from genome assembly GCA_000404065.3 of Pinus taeda. NCBI lineage: Eukaryota > Viridiplantae > Streptophyta > Pinopsida > Pinales > Pinaceae > Pinus > Pinus taeda. Next base: position 59,545 of record APFE030303384.1, read on the forward strand.
GTTTTAGGACTTTCACAAGATAGGGGTAAACAAATTCTTGGTAAGAGCAGGAGACCTCAACATTCACAATTCTCAATGTAGACATAGAATGAGTTGACTCAACAACTAATATGATTTATCCGAACAAAGATGAGTGACTTTTCCTTTTTCCGTGATGGGTGAATTGTTAACTTGTTCATTTCATTGTGGATGATAAAGGGTAAAATTTTTAAAAACCATATTGCTTTGGATACAATCACAAGACTCACCTTGGCTACAATGTTGGCTCTGCAACCATACACCATTTGGTAGTTACACCAATATATTGCATGGCTTGCGACAATGCATAATTCAATTTGCAATCAAACCTTTCAAACAATGGAGAAAATAATGAAGATATAACAAGATGATCCGACTGTCGCTTCCAAAGAAAGGCATGACCATTGCAAACACCCTAGGAAAGTGTTTGAAAAGTGCAAGAAATACAATATATCATTGAATCCTAAGAAGTCTATATTTGGGGCGGACCAAGGAAAGTTGCTTGGCCACATTGTTTCCAAAAATGGAATTAGCATTGACCCAAAAAAGAATAGAGGCTATTAAAGGGATCCCTCTCCCAAACGATAAGAAGGCTTTGAGATCATTGTTCAGTGAGATTAACTTTGTAAGAAGGTTTGTCTTGAATTTTGCTGAAATTGTCAAACCCATGAATGATTTGCTAAAAAAAGATACTCCATATCAGTGGGATAAAGCCAAAGATAAGTCCTTTGAAGAAATCAAAGATAGAATAGCCTCTGCCTTGGTCTTGATTCGCTGACTATTCTAAGGATTTCATTATCTACTCATTTGCATATGAGGATACAATTGCAGGAATTTTAATGTAGAAAGATGATGAGGGAAATGAGAGGTCAATGGCATTATGAGCAAGCCCTTGCGAGACGCTGAAACAAGATATCAAGAAGCATGCTTAGGCTCTCATCAAGTCATTAAAGTATTTTCGGGCCTATGCAGGGTACAACAAAATTCGCACCTATGTCCCATATTTTGCTGTTAAAGACGTGCTATCCCAGAGTGATTGCCTAGGATCAAGGGGCAAATGGATCACCAAGATACATGAGTACAACTAAGAAATGCGACCTAGAAGATCATTCAAGGGCAAGTTTTGGTAGAAATGTTGATTGATGGAAACAATCTAGCTATCCAAGTGGGAGAGGAAGAACAAGCTCACACGACTGCTATATAATTAGAAGAAGACGAGTGGTACTCCAACATTGTTTACTACCTTAGGAACTTATCCGTCCCTCCTCGTTTGGTGGAACACGAGAGGAGCCTTTAAATCGAAGGCTACCAAGTATTTGCCTAACCCAAGATGGCTATGAGCCTCCATGGGATCATTCTCCACTGTGTGAATAAGGTTGAAGTCGATAAACTCGTCAAAGAGTTTCATGCTGGGTTTTGTGGTGTGTTGTATCTCTGAGATGATAATGGTCAGCGATCATGCTAGGGCATCTAAGATAATTGTTTTGGGAGTTTTGTTTTAATTTGGAGGACCAATCTATGAAACAGATATAAAACAATGATGCCTAACCTTTTGAATAATATTAATATTAAAACAGAGGGTTGCTATTAAAATTCACACAATGATATAGATTGTATGTTGGTGAGCAAAAACATATTTTACAATATTCAAATTGAACATCAATTAATCATAAGTGTGAAAACCTTTAAACCATGTTCAGAAGGTTTAATAGAATATGCTTAAGTTTACAAAAGATGCTGATGATTTAATAATTAGGAGGGAATCAATTAAACAGACAATTAATATAATTCATTCTCTTTATAGATGATCACTTCAGAAGCTTATAGGAATAGATTGAAACTCAATTATTCCTACCTAGTTATCTATGTAAAACATAAGAATATGAAGAAAAACACTGTGAATATAATTGGAAAAACTTAACAGGAAAAAGGAAATTGTATGAACCAAAATTTAGAATCCTTAGCTTTGTATTAATGTTTCAGAAAAGTCAAGTACATTTAATGTCTAGAAATGCTTCTTCAAGGGTGCAACCCTTAATAACTCATGAAAGAGAGTTATTTATACAATAATAGAACTAAGAAAATATCTCAAACTGTTTTACAAAAATAGATGATTACAAAATAAAAAATATAAACTGCTAGTTGATGTGGCACTATTTTGTTGCTGAGTTGTTGATGACTGTTGCTGGAAATATTGAAAACTATTGAAGCTATGCTGACTGTTCCTTTAAAAGCTGAATACCGTTAGATCACCCTTTAGTCAAGTAATTCTGTCAATTCTTCCCAACGTTTCTTTTCTGGGATAGATATCTTAGTTACTCTTCTGTAAATTTCATCCATCTCTGTATATTTAGTAAAAGTAGGTTTTACTAAAAATATGTGTATGATTTCATACAAAATAAAGAAACTATCCTTGAGTGCATTTATTATAAGTGCTGGTGTTGTTGCACCGCTTATGTTTGAAACTGACGCTGCATGTTTGCTCACCTCTGTCAGCTTCTGAACACAATCCTCAATTGGCATCAACTTGTCATTAATCACAAGCACGTAGGGCAAACCCTTGCTGGTCAAGGGTTCTATCCTGCTGAAAAACCGCTGAACTATGGTATTGACATTGTTGCACTTTTCCTGCAGCTAAAGGATGAGGTTTTTCTTGGTGATGATCTTCTTTACGTCCAATATAGTTGTTGTTCTGTCACTTATGCCTAATTCCTCAAGCTCATAGCTATCTTTGGAATTCAGGAACTTGATGATATCATAAGCAATTTCTGGCATGTCGTCACGCTGCTTAGTAATAGTTTCAACTGCTTCCTGAACTTTCTCCAAGAGATCTGTCTGATCAAACACTATCTTGATATAGGGCCAAATATCCTTGATTGATTCTATAATTTCTTCCCATAGAATTTCCTTTGCCAAACCCAATTTGCTTCAAATGAAAGATTCCTTGAGTTCCCTTTGTAGCACTTCAATCTGACTTTTGACTCTATGCAACTCAGCTACATGTGAACTGTCTGCTACTGACCTCATAAGCTGTAACTCCTTGAGTTCATCTTTCAGTTTCTTAATTTCTTCTCTCTGGATAGACAGGTTCTGAACAACTTTAGCAAGCTGTTCAGCTCCTTCTGTTGTACTTGTAGTTGATGTTATAGCTGAAGTAGAAACCTTGGTGGTAGGAATTGCTGCAAGGGGGACTATATCCATTGGAGTTTGAACTTTTTTAACTTCCTCTTTTTCCTTGACCAGTTTCTCCATTTGCTACCCCATTTGTTTTTTCTGCATATTTTGTTCTATGATGAGCTTCATCATGTCAGACTTTCGATTTTCTGTTTCTTCAATTTCTTTAGCCATTGGGCCCTTAGAGGCTGGCAATTTGAGCTGCTTCTTTAATGCAACAACTTCAGCATTCTTCTTCTTAATAAGTTCTTCTGCAATGTTTATGTTGGAGGGATCGTATCCGATCTTTAGCACTAGATTTTCCAAGGATTGAATCTTGGTGTCCTTTGCTAATGAGGAGACTTTCTCCAACTTAAGTTGTGACTAAGTTTTGGCCAAGGTAACCTGCATTTTTGATAAACTCATGGCAGTGTTAGTCAAGGTGGAAGAAATCATCTGCCTAGTTTGTTCGTGCATCTCAATTTGATCAATTGGATGCACATCCTTCACATTGAACTCAAAAGAAGTTTGCTTTTGATAGTGAGCAACAGTCCTAGGCTGTGGAATTTGGGCTTGTAAGAAAGCCATCTGCATCTTTCCTTTCTCAGAGTCAAAGACTGAGAGAAGCCTGGCTTGAGAGCCAGAAGAATGCTTCAAGAATTGGGTATAAGTGTTCAACTTCAATTCTTCATTCCTCCTTTTAATCTCACTAAAGACATGAAAAATGCCTTCCTCCTTATCCTTTGGAATGCCTCCACTAGTCTAAATTATCTGCTGTTCATGAGAAGTAGTAGAATGAGTTGGGGACTATGTAGATTGTCCACTAGACTGTGTATAAAGCATAGTCTCTCCAAGTCCATCTAATGCTGTCTTCTGAGGTTCATTTATTGCACCAACAATCACAGAGATCCTTGGTCTCTTCTTTCTCTGCACAATTTTGAAGCATTGGCTTGATGCTTGAGTTGTAGGAGAAGAGTGTTCTTCCCTTCCTCTTTTTGTTGACTTTTCTTGTGCAAGTGGAGTTTGCACATGTGATGTGGAAACTGCCTGCTCTTCAGCCTCTTGGAGGGTGTTATCTGTCCATTCCAGCTGATTCCTATATTGTTTTATTTCAGGCCTAGCTGTATGGTGATATGCAATGAACTTGTTTTCTAGCTCGAGTTTAGAAACCACTCCCATTGGGTAATAAGACCATGTGAAACTGAGACCAAACTTCATCTCCTTTAATAATTTGTTTGCTTCCTCTCCTGCTGCCCCGGTGTTACAGATGAATGGACCAACTTGGGCTTTCAACTTGAATTATGATTTCTTCTTTGCAGCCACAAAGTGCACTTCATCTACATTTAACCTCTGTCTTATGCATTCCAGTGCAAAGATTCTGATAGGCAGGTACTTGGGCAGTTTGTTGGGTGGAAGCTCACAACCATAAACCCTGATATCTGTATAGTTTTGGTAGAAATACCAATTCCCTGTTGTAGCTTGATCAACCAACTGCAATACTTTGACAATCTCCTCACTGATCCTTGGTATTGGAGTGCTGCTCGTAACACTGATAGCTGGATGAATAAATAGTTCTATGAATTGTTTATATGTAAACTCTTCCTTCTCCTTCATTCCCATTGAAGTCTAGAATATCACTGATTGTTGATTTCCTTCCTCATCTAGTTTTTGTGAAGTAAATGGGAATTTGTCTCCCTGAAATTATGTAAAAGGGTATACAAGTACTGAAGCATACTTGAATACTTCTTCAGTATTAAACTTGACAAATTGCTCATGTATTGCTTCAGCTAGGAACTGACTGAAATCATAAATAACAATGGGTTTAGAATTAGTAGAAAAGATGGACAAGAAACCAAGGATGGTTTCATTAACATATTGATCAGAGTTGTAACCAAGCAAATAGGACAAAATAGAGGTGATTTGCTTGGTTCTATCAGGGAACATGGATGCATCATAAGGAGGGTTTCTTTTAGGCAGAGGACTATCAATAGCTAGAAAAAGCTCAAGGATCTAGGATCTTTTAGTAAAGTCTAGTTTTTGATAGGCCTCTATCAGGTTCTCATGGGAAAAATGATGAGTTGGTGTGGTAGAAGGGGCCTGCAACATTTTTTCAATGGACTCAAAATTGATTAAACAAAGGATTTCTCCTGTGGGTGAAATAATTGCTCTCTGACTGGGATCATAAAATTCATGGCGTTTCCTCAAAAATTCAGGTGCTCTGTGTATTTGAGGGAAAATATAGTGAGGGAGTTGGGAGTCCCAGAGCCCTATCTCATCTGTCTGATCAACTAGTTGATCTTCCATTCAACAATAGATTTCATATATATCAAATTGAGAAAAAGTCTCATTGATTTTACAATCTCTGTCAACCAGTGGGGTATGATGGAAGTCGACTTGTGGATGAATCAGGGGATTTGGGACTTCTGCAATTTCTTTTCCCTTAGGATTCATTTTGTCCAAACGAATTACAGACTGAGAATGATGGAAATAGCCCTGAAACAGAGTGATCACAGTCAAAACAATATAACTGTAAAAGAAGCAAGTGGACTTGGAAGTTAGTTTCCTGAACACGAAAAATAATTGCTTAATGTCGGACAGTGGTCGAGCTGTAGGGAAGAAACCTTTAATGATCTATTTGGTTACAGAAATGGACTATGTAACCGTTTTCGTGAATTAATAGGGTTTATAATGGAAAATTTGGAGCGGGGGTGGCAATGAACGATTAAATTTTGCATTAATTATCCAACAAGATTAATTAATGGATCTTTGAATCATAAATTCGCGGGAGCGGAATTGAATGGATAACTGATATGCGACAGTTGATTGGATGGTAAACAATCGCTTATATAACATCGCTTATGGAGTGTGACGTGGAGCGGCGGTAAACGATCGCTTATATAACATGTTCGGAACTAAGGTGAGGCGGTAAGTAGTTTCGGGATTTCAAGTCCTGAAACACTAAAATGTGGAAAACGTTGTTTATGACGATGGTTTAGGAAACTATGCATTTCGAACCCCCCCGCCCCCGTCGATAAAGTTCAGACGGTGAATGGGGGCCGAGGAGGGGCGTGGTTCATCAGATCTTGTGTGAGTATGCAGGATGAAAGGTAAGGTGGGGGGTGTTTAACACGTGAGGCGGAAGTGATGGTGGGGTCACGACTTTGAGGGCGGATGTGATAGCTGCGGGTTATGGCGAATAAATGAATAAATGAATAAATGGAGACATTTATGAAATAACATGGATGCTTTTAAAACTTACGGTTAATTAAAACCCATTATTGAATGCATAGCTTTCCAATGTTATAACTTAAGATAAAATCAATTTGAAGCTCCAATTACATTTCACATGTCTACCTACCCTTTCACTCCTAACATTTTCATTTATTTTTCCGAGTGCATTTAAGCTAGCAACTCAATATTTCCTTTTTATAACTAATCTACCTCTATCCCTTATTTCCTCCATTAGCTCAGATTAAACTATTGAGCCAATTTTATTTTCTACTTATTCACAATCAAAACAAACTGCACACAACTTTTATTTGCAAAACTGAACTAGACTAAGAGTAGTGGTATTTAGATTTGCAATACTTTCAGAGTTGATTGTTTTTTTTTTGCTTTTTTCTAACCTAACATTTTATTTTTGCCTTCATTTTTTAGGGCATCTATTCTAACATTTTATTTGATATGGACTTGTTTATTAAAAATCCCTAAATTTTTTTAAATCAATATTCTTTTTGTCCATATCCTAACTTAACATTTTTTGAAATATATTTTAATTTTTTGACTAATTGATTCTAACTTACCAAAACCCAAAAAATGCTACAACATGGTGGACATTGCGTTGCTAGGACCACTGCCCACATAATCCTTATAGCTGGGTACTATTGGCCTACCATCTTCGTCGACACTTGGAAATTTGTTAAAGTTTTCCAACCATGCTAATTGTTCATAGGGAAACAACAATTGCCAACAATGCCACTGATTACTTGACCAAGTGGGTGGAGGCCATCCCCTCCAAGAAAGAAATTGACCAAGTTGTTATGGATTTCTTGGAAGAACAAATTATCACACAATTTGGTGTTCCAGCCAAGATTGTGACATATAATGTGAAAGCTTTCAACTCTATGGACCTCGCTTATATGTGTTGGAATTATGGGATAATATTGGCCCACTTGAATTATTATCTTTAGGGAAATGGCCAAGCCGAATCGAGTAACAAAAACCTTATGAAGATTATCTAGAGAATTGTTGGTGACAACTAGCGATGTTGGTGCACTAAAATCAAGTACGCCTTGTGGGCTGGCCGCACAACAATGAAAGCATCCACAAACTATAGTCCATTTCAATTAGTATATGGGTATGAGGCAAAACTACTTATCCAATTGCAGTTACTTGCTCTGGAATGCCTCAAAGCTTTCCCTGATCAACAAAATGCTATTTAGTAAGGGATTGACCAAACCATTGAAATGGATGAATCTTGTTGCAAGACCATGAACCAACTTGGTAGGAGTCGAGAAAGAATTAAGGGCACTTTTGACAAGCAAGCTAGCCCTAGAACCTTTGAGCTAGGGACCTTGGTCCTCTTGTGGGAAAAGATAAGAGAAAATTTGGGTATGTGTAAAAAGCTAGATATCCTATGGATTGGACCTTACATGATACTACACATTGCTGGTATCGATGCTTATCATCTTGAGACTTTAGAGGGAGAACCACTTTTGCTAGTTGTGAACGACCAACTCCTAAAGGAGAACTATCCTAGTGTAGCTTGAAATTCACATGCTATGCATGGTAGTGTAGGTGCATTGCATATTCTTTTCGCATGCTAATATTATTCATCCCATGTTCTCATATAAACTAGAATTTGCATTTAGATTAGACTTTACTTTTTGTATGGATTTATTATTTTCATATAAAACATGGGCGATACCCTACACCTAGTGAACACGCTGCCAAACAGGTTTATTGTGATGTGCAAGTTACAGATCTGTGGTTCTAGAAGATTGTTGGTGTTCTCATGAACTCCCCATTTGAGTACATGGATCATGTTCTTTATGGTGAGCTCATGTCCTAGTTGGAGCTAGATGTTACCCACCAAAAGTGGGTGACCTCATGGGATAAAATTTTCTCTCATCATCTCTTCCAGCCAGTAGCCAACAACCCCTAATAGCCACTAATAGCCGATGTTGATGTGCCATTGATATCTTTGCCACCTATATAACTCATATGCTTCCTCACCCATTTGGCAAGAGTGCACGTTGGACGGTGGGCTTTCAATCAGAAGGTACTTTATTGATTTGGTAATCAGGTGCTTATGCTTGTTTGTTTTTTGGAAATTTTACATGGATTATGGGGTAACTTGGAAGGAAGAGGGGTTTTGACCATCATCTTGTTCCCTCACCTTAAATGGGGGATTAATCTTATCCTGGTCCAGTGGGACCTCCCCTAATGGCCTAATGGGTATAAGAGGGGCACTACTTGGGAAACCCCGATTGAGATAGCATAGTCCCATCTATCCCTATTCCATACTTAGCACTTTCCATCTTACATTACAAGCCCCATGTTCCACCTCCCTTCTTTGGGTTCAACTGACCATTGGTTCTCTGGGATCTGACACCATACATCCTCATACTTGGGTAGGGCCCAAAACTTGGCCCTAGGAGGTTGATGTAGCTAAAAAAAAAGAAAAACCATATGCTGACAATAAGCTAAAACAAAAGAAGATCAAAATGGAAAAGATGGCCAAGACATACACATTAGCATGTGGGCAAAAGCCTAACATGAACTCTACCTCACTCATTATGGCCATCACCCGGTTCCTGAGCGCATGTTTCTCCTCATATTATGAGAAGGACCCTCAATGCATGTCCCAACCCCTAGTGGGCAATGAGTTGCCTCATCATTAAGGGGGTAATAACTACTATATATCATACAAAGAAAGCTATAACCCTTTGAGCTACAAGCAATAATATGAAAAATCAAGAAAAAGTAAGAGACACACAAGGTGAAATTTTAATCTTTATTATTTAAAATTGGTCCTACATTTCATGAAGATGGAGACAAGCATACAGTCCAAGCAATTCAATATCACCATAGATATACATAAGACAACTTTCCAACCATGAATATGCGGTGATTTCAGGCAACCTTTAACGAGTAATATAGAACCACATATCAACCAACAACCTAACAAGCATGGTTACCGCCCATAATTCAAATATGCATAAATCATTTTACTTGTTTGAGTGAGTTAAGTTAGGTAGCAATTGAAGGACGAACTTCCACTCTCCACTCAGTCGTAGGCCAGCTACACTACAATCTCTCTTACCACTGATCACCCTTGAGCTAGATCCAAAGTTTGAGGGTATGCTTGCACAAGGGAATTCACACCAATGGCTTGGTCAAACATTCAGGAGATGGAGTCCACTGTCCTAGTGGTTCATAAATTAATCTATGGAAGTAAGCATTGTAGTGATTCACTTACTCTTTGAGTTTCAAAATACAAGGATTCAACCAAATTCCAGAGGGGTATATTACTTAGTTCCAAGAGATTGAATCCAATATGAAGGTGGTTCATTATCCAATTAGCAAGCACTTGGTGGTTCATCAACTAAAAACAAGTACTAAGTGGTTCATCAACCTAACATCAAGTACCCAGTGGTGTAATCAACCCTTCAACAAGCACTTAGTGTTCATCAAGCACGCAACCAACACTAAGCGTTCAATTATTCATTGAGATTCATACTAACCACACAAATTTAGACAAAGGGTTTAGTGGTCTTAAACACTATCATAGGGATTGACACCCAAGGTGATAGAGTACAGACTCAAGGTCATAGAGCAAACACTCAAAGTCAACTCTAACATTGTTCAATCATTAACATCATGCTCCACATCACCACATCACTCAAATTATGCCTTGAACACACTCTGCTCTCCAGGAGTACTAGAGTTCCTAAACACCAAGGCCAAAGAGGTAGAGAGAAAAACCAACTCTCCGTCATGGCCAATGATCAATCCCAATTGCAGATATTTGAAAATAGAGAGAGTACAAGCCAACCAAAGGGAAACATGAATCCTAAGAGGACTAGCTCTACCTCAAGACCGATCACTGCTAGTTAACCAATGAACTCCTAATCCATGAAGTCCATCCCCAAAAAAGATATGAAACCTTGAGAGAGAGAACCAACATGAGAATCCCAGAGAGAGAGCCCTCCATTGTGCATGTATATATTACTCTCCACGTCCCTGTGTTCTAAGAGAGAGATAGAGAGAGAGAGAGCACCAACTTGGCCCTTCGAATATTCTTCTTAAAAGTTGTCTCTTTGATTTACGAGGGGGAAAGGGGAATGGAAGCACATCTCTTCCACTGGCCTCGTCCAATCCTTTCTCTCATAAATGAACTATTAGCAAACTTTTCCAATCTTAGTTTGGCCCCAATCACATCATATTAAAATATTGTCAGGTAATGGCTTCCCTCGACTGCAAAAAACTTCAACATTGAATTCTATTGGGCATGGGTAATGAATTTTCAAAAATGGAAAGCATGCAAGTGGCTTAAGGTATTAAATTTTGTTAGGCATGGTTTTCAAAATACACTTGCAAGTAGACAAGAAATTTCCCTCAAACCAAGGATCTGTAACGTTGTCCTTCTTCAATTGTTTTTAATTGATTTTAGACAATAATTACCAAATGTTTCATCATACATTAACCAATTGTGGTTCTCCATGTTGGTGTTGTAGTAACAATTATCATTACAAAAAGCAAAGGTAGAACATGTGATGTTACAAACCCCACCACCTTAAAGGAACACTGCGCTCGGTCTTCTATAATAGAGAACATAAACATTAACTGAGCCTTACAACCTTTACCTCAGTGACATTCTCCCATGTCCTAATTTTCATGTTCAATCATGATGTTCATTGTCCTTAAGGATTCCACAGGAAACAAACTCAGATCATTTCTTCCTGGGACACACCTAATGCATTTTTGATCCCAATCAGTATGCACATTACTCCTTGAAAACCAATTTACTGAATTTTCCTCTTCCTTGCAATCACATGCCTTCCAAGTTCAAACATCTCCTTCTCTGTCTCCTTAGTCCCTTGGGTGATCCATTGCTTAGCAAGGATTCCTTGCACATGAAGAGTTTTGATGGAGTCTCACAACCAAGGCATCCCTCTATCTTTTTCTAACAACACAACACATTTGTCACAACATATCTCATGGTGATTGATGCATATCATAAGGTTCTAGTGTCACCAAAATGGCCTAGTCCCTAAGGTCTTCTGCTCCACTATGCTTCTGCTGCACCACTCGAACATTACTTGTAATCAACATCATATGTCCTTGCTGGATAGTTCAATAGTTCACCTATATCACAAGCATCTAATTAGATTAATCATAGAAAATAAATTTAATTTCAACCACAATTTCAACATAATTATTTAAATCGATACTTACCTTCATGGTTATTGTTTGCTTCCTTTGTTTCCATAAGTAATAAGTCCAACTCATTTTCTTTACAAAACATGTCCCCTTGCGCTCACATCCCGGTGAACACGAGGAATATTTCTTCTCCCATTAGCTACTCACCTTTCCACAAGTTTTTTCTGCATGGGCCCCTATCAATTGCTCAACCTTTTGGGCCTAAGTAACCCCCATTTTAGGAAATCCGCCTATCTAAGGGATTTCCTGCATGGCCCCCTTCAGTTTCTCACACTTCCAGGCCCAAGAAACCCCCATTCTAAGCAATCTACTTGTCTAAGGGTTTTTCTACATGGGGTTATTGTTAGATTCTTATAGCCAAGTGCCATTTTGGCATGCTCTATTATAATGTGCATGGATTCTTATGGCCAAGTGTTTTTCTGACATGCTTCACTGCAATGCTTATGGAGTCTTATAGTCAAGGTATTGGTTATGATTTTCTCCCATGAGTTAATTAGTGTCACTAGGTTGCCATGTCACCAAAATCGTATTCTTACTAAGCTCCTTCCTCCATTATTTCACCCATATCATAACATTCGATTCTCATGCGATATACTCAAAAATTTCAAATCAAAAAACATTTTTAACTATCCAAATGTGCTTCATTCAAAAGCCAAATCTCATAAACGTTAGACTTTTAAATCATGTTATTGTACTCTCTTACATGTGGTGATATTATGTCATGGTGGTTTCTATCTCACACTCAATTCCAACACTCTGCTTGTAATATGATCTTTCAATGAGCCAAATTTTTGTCTGTAGTCATATATACATTGTTTTCATTACAAAGTTTCACAACATCCTGAAGTGATCTCATAATTATTTCACATATAACAATTCTATTAATCCATTTCATTTCAATTAATCATGTGTGCACCAAATTCATTCTAAGCATTTCGTAATAAAATCAGCTTTAATTTCAACAACCCAACAAGTCAGAAATGAGAAATGCTTATATTATATTCATTGGTATTTTAGTTCTCTATTTTTTTTTGCATGCATTACTGAAGCAATTGAAATCTTTCGCACTGAAGGCTACATTCCTTAACCATACTTCTTCCTGGGCATCCATACAATACATGCATTAATTTTATTTCTAATTCTAATAATTTTAATTCTAATTTAAACTCTTATTCTAATTCTAATCATAATCATCTCTCCCTATCAAAATTTAACCCTTCTCCCTACCCTCTCCCCTAAATAACATTCCTCCTCCCTTCCTCCTCCCATCTCTAATAAAAAATTTATTCCTAACTTTGATTCCAGCCTAAATATTAATGCTTCTTCTCTTCCTTAATGCAAAAGTGGTTAACTTGGGTTCAGTTGACCTCGATGGTCCTTCCTTAAGCCGTTTGTAAAAAGGCTTCAACTTTGATCTTACCCCTCATAACATTCCATTTGAAGAAATCATTTATTCCATTGAATCCATCTCTCACCACCTTCCCACCCACATGGCGAAGAGCTTCGATAAGATTGTGGCTACATCCTTCAGTGTTCCAAGCTCCCCAAACCCAGCCTTTCAAAAGAAGAATTTATTTCCCTTCTCCAACTCAATTCCAACCCCAATATTCTCATATTATAAGTTGAAAAATGTAATGCATATGTTTTCATGAATTCCTTCAATTACCACCATAAGATGCTTGAGCTCCTGTCCTCCTCTTCATACAAACCCTTAACCAAGAACCCCATCAAATTAGTGACTAATAAGGTCACTAAAGCCATAAAATACTTCTCACTTGACCCCTTCATCCAAAAGCTTCTCATTCCCCTAACCCAATTACCCCCAGGATCTATGGTCAACCTAACATCCACAATAAAGGTATTCCCCTCAGACCTATTGTTAGCACAATTGGTGGTCCCACCTAAGCCCTCTCCCAATTCCTTGCCAAGAAGCTTCGTCCCTTCTCTGATCACTCTGCCTCCTTCATTAAAGACTCTTTTGACTTCATCTAGAATACCAAGGCTCTTAAACTTGAAGAAAATGACATCATGGTTAGATTTGATATCGTCTCCTTATCTACCAAAATGCCTATCCTAGAAGCCATTGATCTTATTTCCAAGTTGGTGGACTCTGAAACCCTCAACCTTATCAAAATTTGCCGCACCACTACCACCATCACTTTTAATAGAGTATTCTATGAGCAAAATGAGGGCACCTCCATAGACTCCCCCTCCCCTAATGTTGCCAACATCTTTATGGAGCACTTTAAAAACTTAGCTATCGAGAGCTTCAACTTAAAGCCTAAATTTGGAAACGCTTTGTTGATGACACCCTTGTTATCTGGTCTCATGGCATGACTGGACTTCAAGCCTTCGTTTCCCATCTTGATCACATTTCTCCTCACATCTAATTCACTATGGAGCTTGAAGAAAACGACTCCCTCCCATTTCTTGATATCCTTGCCTCTTGCCTCCCTCATGGCCCTCTTACCCACCAAGTCAATCAAAAGAAGACTCATACCAATAGGTACCTCCATACCACTTCTCACCATCATCCTTCCCAAACGTATACAGTGCTTAAAACGCTTGTTAACCAAGCCATTCGAATATCTTCCTCTCATTCCTTTCCCAATGAAAATCCCCATCTCAGAAGAACCCTCAAAGCCAATGGGTGCTCCTCTTCCCAGATCAAAAAGGATTTCCATTCTTCTCTTGACCCCAAGCCAAGAAACCTACTAGCATCTGTCCCTTGGCCAAAATCTCCCTTCCACACATTCAGGGAGTTGTTATCACAATTTAGTTTCAGAGTAAAGGGGTCAGTGGTTTTAATTTTTATTAAAAATCTCAGGCGCGCTGATAGTTAAATTATTAGTGTTGGTTCATAAAATTTGAAATGGTGGCATTGATGAATCAAAGAAAGAAAGAAAGAAAGAAAGAAGAAATAAATTATTTTAATGTCCACGAGGCTAAAGATAGCCTATGGGACAAATTGATTCTTCATCTGCTTGATGTATTCGGCCCTTTTTATGTGAAGCTTCAAGATAAATGTCAGCAAAAACTTGGTTGTTTTTTCCTTTAAAAGGCATAACTTTAGGTGCGGTTTCCGAACATTTGGAAACAAATTTTTGAAAACCAAGAGATGTTTTTTTTGGTAATGGACCCATTAACAAAAACCTCTCAGTTTTTACACAAATGTCACGGTGTGAGATATTGGAATGGATATTTGAAGCCTATTTTTCAGGAATTCACCAGATTTTTTTTCTTTCTATTTTTAGAATGCCTAAACAATTTTCAGTTGGAGAGCCACCTCATCAAATTCGACTTGAGGATCCTTAGTTTCAGCATGACTCCAAAAACAACATGATATTTAAATACAAAATATTCTTTTTTTTGTTTTATGATGGAACAAATGTAATGTATTTAGTTAAATTAAATATTTGCTCATTTATTTTAAGACTTTGTAATTAAGTTTTTGCTGAAAACTAGGTTATGGTTCTGTAAGTATTTTATAAAGCAATTCTGGAAGATAGACAAAAGGTTAGAATTTTTTTGCAGAAGCATAGTGTATTGTGTATCTTTTTTATATTAATAGAATTTGGTGTGAACAATGTTAGTTGTGCAAATTTGCAGAGATTCTTGTGTGATACGTTTCATGTCAATGTTCCTAGTGTATTCTTTTTCTTCTAAATCATAACTCTGATGCATAAGTCTTCTGTATTTGGAAATAAATGATTAAATTCAAATTCTTTCTGAAAGCTCTGATTTACATTTTCCAAATTAATTATATGTTTTTCAACTTGAATATCATTTACAAAAATCATATGAATGCTCTATTTTTTTTTTGTTTTCTCCCTACTGTTTCCTATCATAACTTGATGATGGTTTTTCTAAGAAACCTAAAGCTATCCTGCCTCTATTAAAATTGTTCATATAGCCTATAGCTAGCAGTTTATGTCAAAATATTCCCTGCCCAATGGTCCCTGTCCATTTGTAGGAATTTACAGGGTAAGTTCCTTAGACAGAACACCAAAGGACACCGCTCACAAACAGATCACAGATCAATACACCAGTGTTTTTGGTGTGGTTAAAAACTTCAAAGAGGGAAACAATCCACGGCCTGAGCCAGCGCGACCACTTCAGGAAATTTATTAATAAAAGAATGAAAATTTACATAAGCTTCTCTCTTGAACAGTTAACCTACAAATGATCCTCCATGCTCTTTAAATAGAGATCATGGACCAATCAGGTGTTAAGCCACAAATCAAGTGTCGGTAATACCGATGAGAGAATGAACCGTCAGATCACTACATATCGTGACCGTCGGATTGTAAGTTACAA
>APFE030303385.1:0-35298 GCA_000404065.3 Pinus taeda
CATAAGGGCGGGATTATAATATAATGATAATTTTAACCAAAGGGCGTATAGTGGGTTATTATTTTAAATGTGCGGGGATATAAATACTTTGGTTAAACTTTATAATAGAGGGGTTTTGGGGATATTTATAAAAAGGGAGTTATATACTTAGGATAAGGTATTTTATTAGGGATTTAGTATAATAGAGTTAAATGTAAATATGGCAAAGGACAAGGAAACTCAAAATATTTTTGCACATCTAAGAAAGTGATAACTTCTCAAGTAAATTGCAATATTTTATCTTCAACACTTAAACTTAGAATAGCAAGTTATCTTGAGGGATTTTTATGGAATTTTGCATGAGTTTCCTAAGTAAAATAGGATTTTACTTAGGACAAAGTTAAAGATGGAAGATTATAATGATGGATTATCTTAAGTACTTAGGTCTTTTTGATCATTAGGCTGAGGGTTTGGTCCCTCCAGAGGTCAAGGAAATGCCCTGAGCCCCTTTGATCTCCTAATACCTTAGTACTTTGCGGGAAATTAGTAAAACTTTTGAGGGGAAAGTGATGAGGGAGGTTAATGAGTTTGACTTTGCTTGCGGTGATTTTCCAGTGTATTTCCTGCTTTATTACTTGTGATGAAAGTAAAGGATAAAAAACATGTAGCAGCGTCATTCATTAGATAACACTTTGCAGCACCATCTACCTACCCTATCTACTTGATACTACCATTTTATCTTCTTTATTAGGGTGCATTTAGACTTGCAAAACCTCATCAACATTTTTTCTTTTTACAAGGAAAATCTATCTAATTCTACCCTTATTACATCCAAGGGCTCAGATTAAATTGTTGAGCACCTTTTATTAACTCTAACTATCTACTTATCTGCCAAGATTAAACTGTTTGGTCAGATATTTATTCTCTAATCTACAACATAAAATTGAAATATGAGTAAGCCAAGTTTAAACAGTTTGACTTATTCATGAATTGTGGCAAAGGTTGGACAAGCTGCACACAATTATTTTATTACAAAAATGAAGTAGTAGTGGCATTTGAATTTGCACACTTTCCTTGGTTTGTTTTTTGCTTGCGGTTCATTTCTTTCACTTCTTTTTTGACCACTTTATTTTTCTTACCCTTTGATTTTTCTTTTAGGGTACACCCTCTTTACATTTTTTAACTTTTTTGATTTTTTGGTTTTTCAAGAATATGGAACACCTTTGCTCAAGAAAGAAGGTTTGAACATATTCCATAGTTCAATCAAGACAATCATGAAAGATGAAACCTATATGTATAGGAGGCTAACACACATTACCATAAGTATAGGTGTTGTGGTGACATTCAAAGTTCGTCATGACTAATGACTATAATGATGAACATCAACCGTCACCATTTCATATCAACAACAACGATTTATGGTTACAGACCTTTGAGGTTTGTCACTATTGATGAATATATATGGTGGCGTTCATTGACCGTAACCATTTCATATTTTGGTGATGGTTGAAAAATGTCACCAAAACTCATTGGTGATGGTCAAAAGCTCGTTCCATATGGATCATGTCAGGGCACGATAGAATTGAACCACCAACCTCCTGCCTATAAAGCAGGTGCTCTTCCATTGAGCTAACACCCTTTAAAAAATTAAACTTTTAAATTAGACCTTGAAACTTCATAAATTGTAAATTCTACAACTTTCAATAAATTAAAGTCTCAACAATATTTTAATAAACAAGCAAAGAAACATCGAAGCTACAGGTCCCTACCTAATGGTTATGGAAGTTATGAAAAGTGAGTGGAGGGAAAAAAAATTATGTATAAGAGAATCAATATGTTTAGTTGAATACTCAATTAGAAGTGAAAGCCTGAAGACATTTATAATCTATAATGACCTATAACTAGAAAATGCACCAAATATTGCAAAGAAAATGTCATAAGCTGTAACATATGGAAGAAGAAAATTGATGAAGACAAATGCAATATGTGAAAGGTTGAGTGAAAGAAAAATCCCAATGTTGTTGTTTGGTGTTTAGATATCTGAATGATATCTAAACTTCTGTGCAAATGTAACATGGATCTCCAGAAACCATGAACGACATACATGATAAAAAAAAAATTATATATATATATATTATAATATCCCCTTTACAAACCAACAATGGCAATTGGAATTTCACAATCCACCTCAAACATGACAGCAACCAACAAATAAAAGAAATTGACTTGGATAGAAAGCAATAGCTTCACCTTCATTCTTGAGTTCCTTATTTTTATTTGAATTTGACTCATGACATTCTTTAGCTGACAATAAATCAAAATCATCACTACTATTAAATTCATCCAACACGATCTTTGGATATCCCACTAACATCTGCGTTTTTGTTTCCATGCCTGAAAACCATGGAGTTTCTTGTTGATAGTAGAATAAGATGTGTGCCTGCTGCTCAAGAACACATTCCTTATTAACCATTGTTACCTAACAAAAACCAAAGAGACAACACAATATCAGTGTACACAAAATCCCCTACCGAAATATAATCATAACTTAGCAAAGAAGTCTAAAAGATGTTCTTAATTAATAAACTTTGTATTTGGAAATATTGTTTCCTTAGATTTAAAAAAGACTATGTTGTACAACACTTCTGTCTATTTATCTAGGCAATTATATCATAGCATATGTCACACAATAGCAATCTATAGTACCTAAAGTAAAAAGACAAATTCGCTCAATAAAATAGATTTAGAAAAGAGATTTGAAAACTATAAGTTTGTCATCAAAGCTTTACTTAATTTAACAACAAAATAGTTGGAGTTTGAAAATCAAAATCATTCATAGGAAATGAATAGGACAATGGCCAAAGTCATTATTCATACAAATAAAGCTAGAGTCACTATTTCCATTGCAGATAACTAAAATTTGGGCAGTGGTCTAACAATTAGAGCTTATTTTCTGGGAACACTTGTCAATACCATCATTTTTTTTCCATAGTTTGTTGTGTCTCTAGATCCAGATCAGATAGCTTGCCATTCTCAAGTTCTACCTTTCAAGTACTGATTTCTAGCTCACCCTTTAAAACACAATTCTACCACTCCATTTTATTTTGTTTTGTCAAGAGAATTGGAAGGACCTTCCCATCCTTTATTTTACATAATCAATAACCATCCATCAATGATATAAAGAATAACATATACACAACAAAGGCCAAAGGTGTTCTTGTTGTATACCTATGTTCTAGGACTCATCTGACCTTACTGGTGCAAAGAGCTCACCTTGAAAAAATAACATCCACGTGGAATTTATAATTTTTTTAAAAATCAAGCTCCAAGTAAACCAATCAAAATATGAACATCCTTTTAATCAATAAAATCTCTGACTTAAAATAAAACTGGCCTAGAATTGAATGTTGTATCAACCATGTCAAGTAACTAACATCGGGTGAGAAATACAATCCATGCATATTGGATTAGTGAGATAATTGATCTAGTAAAGCTCAAAAACAAATGACTTAGAGCTAAGAAACGCAAATAAATGACTTAGAACTAAGACATGAGGTTGCCCTTTCAACCCCGTCATTAAATAACTCTTCTTTATGTCACTTACCATTAAAAAAAAATTGATACCAGGTGGATGTGGTATTGTAACATTAACCTCTGATAGTCTGTTTCCACGACTACTTCTCAAGATCCGCTCCATTACCAGCACTTGGGACTAGATAAGATACATGCAAAAACCATGAACATGAAAATCAAATCTACATCCTTGTAAAAAAATGGGAGGAAAAAAAATATCCACAAATTGAAACAGACTATAGGATACCTCATTCTTGCAACATGATTATCTTGTCATGAACAATAAAAAATAAATCAAGAGAAATGTAATTTTTGCCACATTTTGACAATGAGATCTTTTGCATATTCTATGAACAATTGATGAAAAAAGTTAGCTAAAACTTGTAAGCATCAGGATTATAGTAAAACATAAAGGAATTGCTCCAACACATATATAATCCTAAACATAAGTATCTATACATATAAGTATTTATTGAGGACATTGTATTTTGTGCAAATATAGAAGTCAAATATTTGAAATAACACAGTTTATGGTACCAGTGCCTTATGAAGTCCATTCGTTCGAGTATTTATGAAGTCCATTCAAGAATTTATTCAAAGTTCAAAGTTCAAACAATTAACATGTAGCCTAAAAAAACTCAGATTTGAAAAGGAGATAACCCAAAGATGTAGAGTATATATCTCACATTTATATATCCTAATTTCTAGACATTGAAATGACACTTTTTATCATACTATTGTGAATTTAGCCCAAAATGCTAGAAAAAAATATTGATGGTTATTTTGCTAATATAGAAGTTTTATACATGCATTTATTTAAATAGTTAGCTTGCAATGTCAAACATATATGAGGATGCACACAATACGTTGCATCTTTAGCGTCGGTGTGTGAACTTGAGACAACAAAGTCCAACATTAATAGTTTGCCTACAATATGCACTAGCAGAATATTGAACAATAGTATTCTAGGTATGTGCTATGAATATATGTATTGCAGGCCAATAAGAGTATGGTTGGAACATTCATGTCCAACCCTTCCAATTTTACCTATAATTTTCACTAGTCTAATAGTTGAACAATAGAATTGTAGGTGTGCATTCTATATCACTTACCTAAATCCAACACCTTCAGCATAGAAATTTCAAAAAATATGTCTAGAACTGGTAGGTAATTTGCAAAATGAAAGAGTTGGCTTTATTGTTTCTCGAGAAGACTAGATTCTTACATTGTTCAATGTAAATTCATGACACTTTTCCAAGCTTAGATGGAACAAAAAGGAACCAAGCTAGAAGGTTATTTAAAGAATCCTTACTTAGCTAGGGTAAAATGTTATCCCTTTTTTGTCAAAAAGAATAAATGTAAAAACTTTAAGAAATTAAATGAAGAGACTGTAGAAATGTTCTTATCAAAACACTAACGTAAACAAAGCTAAGAAATATTTCTTTGTAGAAGAGATATTCATGCTCAAATTGACAAGAAAGTGACCTTTTAGCATAGTTAATGCACTGGTGCTCATGTCGTAGTGTCCCAAGGCATGCTAGGGAAAACAAGGAGTGCTCATGTACATCTAGAGAGGAGGTGGGGAGACATTGAGCTGTAGTCAGGAGGACTACAAGTGATGAGGGTCAGATACTTGAGGTACCCAACCTCTTGGATTATATGTTGCTATGGGAGCCCCAAAGAGAGAGTAGCAAGACTGGTGGATGTGGGTAGAGATGGATGCGGATGAAGCAGCAGAGAGTGCTACAGTGTAGGAGTCCCCGGGCAGCATGAGGCTAGTAGGCTCCAATAGTGCGAGCCCTAGTTGCAGTCACAAAGGAGCCCTAGCTGCAGTCATGAAGGGAGACCTAGATGCAGTCTTGAAGGAGCTCTAGCCACAGTCAAAAAGGAAGCCCTAGCTACAGTAAAAGGCAGACCTAACCATAGTCGAAAGGAGGCTTAGCCACAACAAGAGAGAGGCCTAAGACAGAGTCTAGAGAGAGGCCTAAGATACAATCAAGAGAGGCATAAAGACACAGTCAAGAGAGGCCAAATACACAGCGAAAGGAAGGCTCTTGTCCATAGCAAAGGAGGCCTTAATCCGTAGCAAGAGGGATGCCCTTATCATCCATCAAGAAGAAGCATATAGCGGCAATAAAGGGAGGTCTAAAGCAGCACTCACAGAGGCCCTAGATGCAGTCAAAGGGAGGCCCTAGCCACTGCAAGAAGGATCCATAAGACAACATGAAAGAAGCCCTAGAAGCAACATGGAAGTCTTATGTTTTGTTGTAGGTACAACGTGTGAAAGAGATGTTGTTTTGAGTGTCGTTCTTGGGTGCTCTTGTAGGGAGAAGGGTTCAAGTTTGAAGTTTAATATCACAACAAGAAGATGCGTTAAATGTGGGTTAAAAAGGGTTGTTCTGTAACTATTCCAGAAGACTGAAGGTTTGAAAAGAGGCCGAGTATCTTTCTTGAAGCTTCAACTAAAGGATGACTTAGCTTAATAAAGTTCATGATGGCCTTTTAAAATCATATACTTATGAGTGAACCCAACTTTTATTATTGAGACTTATCCTAGTGTCCTAATAGGTGGGATATAAAGGACAAATACGATCTCCCTTTCTCCATTGCATTCCTCCCACCTTGTAAATCAAAAGGGGACATAATGAATTTCATATACACATACTTAATAGATATATATTCCCAATCTCTTGCCATCTACTAGTTGCGCCTGCTTGAGCTAGGCTCAAGCAATTATTCAATCCAGAGCATGCATATCCCTACTTATTCTCCACATGCCTCTGGGTGGATCTCTCTATCCCTGTAGTGCCAGTAAAAGGGTTTGGGTATGGTAAGGGCTGCTAGCTAGTTTTTTGAACTTTTTTATTTACATCTATTTTTGCCTGGCCTTACCCTACTCTCATCTCTATGTATTCTCAAATTAAACCAACTACACAATCGAAAACTTTTTTCTTGTGTGGTATCTCAAAATACTTTTCAACATAAAATTACAACATACTGTCACAAGGAGACTAAACATGGTTTAGCAGATCAAACTTGACATCTTACATTAACAATTTCCTTTTACGTGATGCCAGTCTTTTGCCCA
Source organism: Pinus taeda (assembly GCA_000404065.3). Classification (NCBI taxonomy): domain Eukaryota; kingdom Viridiplantae; phylum Streptophyta; class Pinopsida; order Pinales; family Pinaceae; genus Pinus; species Pinus taeda. The sequence continues at coordinate 6,641 of APFE030303385.1, forward strand.
GGCCTTGGAACCATGCCTAAAGGGGTGTACTACGTGACCGGGGGTTTTCACTGCCAGTAAACTTAATTATAACTAATTATGAGAACAAGATAGCATTGTTTATATACCAGAACACTTAAATTAAAGATTAACTTCCTGTATGAATTACAGTGTACTGATAGAAACAGAGATAGTTTCCAACAAAAAGCACCCAAAAAAGCAGCAAAAGTCATAGGAGACACTTATTTCGCTTCTTCAGTGCTGGTCTTTGAAGATCTCCACCACCATCATCACTTCCACATTCATCCTCCTGCACCTCAAGAGTTGCAGGTACCACTCTTTCAACAGTCTCCATCATCAACTTCCAGTCTTTAAAATCAAACCGAAAAACAAAATGGTTGTAAGAAGCTTCTCCAGATGCCTTTTCTGTAGCTCCGGGAGCATTTTTGGGGACAACAAAATGTTTTCCATTTTCATTGACATTTATTTCAACTCTACCATCCTTTACTAGAAATGATAACGTAAAGATGTTTTCTACTATCTAGGAAAACGATATTCTATTTAGAACCAAATTCTCTAATCTGGCTTGCTTCTGTTTTCGCAAAATGTTAAATATGCTTGCCATATTCTTGTCTGTTTCTGATTTTTCATCTTCCGGGGACTCTTTCACTGCTTCAAGTCAAGTGCTTTCTGTCGGCTTGGTCTGTTTTCTCTGTACTATAGCTTTCCTTTGCTTGGGTCCATTATCCATTGGTCCAAGCATAGTGCAAATTCCTGCCACTTGCTGGAAAATAGAAGCAGCTAAAAGCCCAATATTTCTCCATGATATTTGGGTTTGATCATCATTTCCCTCGAAATACCTACTTCCATATGCATGGTCACTATAGTTTCTTAGAATATCATTACTAATAAAATCAACTAGAGTATCACCATCAATATTTTGTGATCTGTTAACAGTAGCGAGGAGTGTGGATGTGAGATCAAAGAGTGTATCAACATCTGTAACTTACCCACGAGGTCTCTAAACAAAATTTTGCAAGCTTTCCACTTTGCTAATTATAGCCTCAAATTTGCCAGATTCTGCTTTTAAAATATTTTCTCTTTCCTCTACAATCAAAGTCTTGAGGGGATGATAATGGTACCTTAATATACAGTGTTGCACCATACTCTGATTGTTACCACTGCATGCAGTAGCATCTTCTTTCTCTCTTGGGGGCTTACTATGGCCTTGTTGTGATCCTTTTACCCCACGAGAGGAATATTCCAGTGTCTGAATCAATTTTTCTTCCTCTTTAACTCTAGCTTGGGTACCAAGCCTTCTACCCATCCTTTCTATCACCTTCTTTTAGAGTTGATAGAAACGAAAATATTCAACCAAAGTTGGAAGGAAGGGCTTGAAATTGAGATTTCTACTTGAAGAACTGTCGTGAAATGGAAAGAGAGCAAGAAAATATTTTCGTGTTGCAATGAAATGAGAGAGGCCAGGGAGTTGTGATTTCCCCTACCCTGAGAAGTTTGCTTTGTAATAGAAGAGGGATGAAGGCCCACTACAGTGGATATAAATTCGCTAGACATATGCATTGTCGAATGAAATGCGTAGGTGCAGTGTGCCAATTAAGCGTGAGGATTGGGAGAAGTGACACACGTGGGAGAGTGGCCATATTATTGAAGAATTGTTTGCATTGAGGAAGGACACCATTTGAATATGGTAAGAATGTCAATTCTAACGTGGAGAGTTTCCAACACCACTTTCTCATCTACATGAGGGAGTTTGCAATTTGTATATCTTTGTCTTAGTCCCATGGTGAATATATTAGTGTGAGGATCCACTATTTCATGATCCATATGTTGGATGCTTTGCTGAACTTGAGCTTTAAAAGGAAATCTCTTTAGATATCCAGAATGTCTCAGAAATTTATTTGAACAATTATTGTCTTGCAACAATGTTTATTGATGATAAATTGCTTGGTAATGTACACATGCATAGAAGAGTGTGACTGATGGCATGGATACTCGGCCTTTCAGGTCGAGATGGCCACCTCTAAAGATAATATTTGGAATATCCTTTGAGCCTTTCTTTGAGATGGCATCCAAGAAGTTGGAGTGAAGACATCAAGGAACTCTATATTTTGACATATTCTAGCTGAATCGCCAAACGTGCAAGAGAAACTAAAACCAAGGGTTATATAAGTAATAGCCCCAGTGTATGGGAAATCCAAGCTTTTAGAGGAATATTTTTGCATTTAATAATTGGATGAGGATGAATATTTATGTTACACTATGTGTTGTTATTGATATGTTTGGACGTTTTAGGTGAAGACTTGACCCATCTTCAAGAACATCCAATAACGTTCAAGTCCAAGATAGATTTAAAGAGATCATTTATCAAATTAGTTGTCCAGCTATGAAAGACAATCAAGTTTTGGAAGATATACATCGTAGTACTATCAAAGCAGATTGTGGACCTTGTTAGAAAATGGATCGAAAAGTTTTTCAGAATGTCTACTAAAATTTGACATTTAGCATTTTCTTAGCATTTTCTTATCAGCTTTCATGGAGGCAAAAAGTGACAAAAGAAACTTGCACAATAATGGCCGCCACTAGAATGAGAAACACAATGTATTAGCAAAATGGAATATGTTGCTATGATGACACATGGGAAGATACTTATTATTCTCAATATGGTTGTACAGGAAAAATAGTTTTTGTCTTTGAGTATAGTTGATGTATCGTAATGTAGCGGTTGTTTCCCTGTAGCAAAAAAAAAAATCTCATGGTGAAAGAATAACACCAGTATATCTTCAAACGATATGGGCTATTTGTTGTGCTCAATAGATAGGAAAGTCTCTATCGGTCATAATGCGATGAAGTGATGGGTTCGACTTTCCGTGCTCGTGTTGTCAAAGTATATCGATACAAGTGATGAAAAACATATGTTCAATTCCTTGGAACATATATTATTTTCATTACTTCTCCAAGATAAATCCACGGCCATAGTTGAGAAACGTAATCAAAAGAAAATAAATATGTAGTTTATTTAAACAAATGTGGCATGAGCAGAAAACATATGCACCAAATTACAAAATGCGAAGGTCAAAGTTCTGTATAAAAGTTTTAAATTAAAAAAATTTCAAACAGTTGCGAGGAAGTTTAACAAATGCAACTGCCCAGCACTCATCCAATGGCCATTCGAGGAGAGTTGAAGCCATCCATCAATATGAAGAGATCTATAAAAGCAAACAGGGACTTTGAAGAAGGGATCCCTGATTTTTCATACCCAAATGTTGTTGATTATTGAGCAAGGGCCTAACGAGTTAGTGAGGGTTTCCCTTTTGTTTTTTTTTCAATCTATTTTCATGCTTATATTTTTGCTAATATGATGTCATTGGTGGACCTGAATATACAACACTGCACTATACTCTAATTGTTACCACTGCATGCAGTAGCATCTTCGTTCTCTCTTGGGGACTTACTGTGGCCTTTTTGTGATCTTTTTACCCCACGAGAGGAATCTTGCAGTGTCTGACTCAATGTTTCTTCCTCTTGAACTCTATCTCAGGTACCAAGCTTTCTACCCATCCCTTCTATCACCTACTTTTGGAGTTGAGAGCAATGCAGAAATTCAGCCAAAGCTAGAAGGAAGGGCTTGAAATCTATGTTACTAGAAACCAGAAAGGGGAAACGAAATGAGAAACAACAATGAGACGAGAAATGGAGTTTGGAGATTTCACATTCAAGAAACGAGGAGCGAGAAAAACAAGACAAATATGAGACATACAACCAAGCATTTGTTTCACATTCAAGAAACGAGGAGAGAGAAAAAACAAGCAAAATATGAAACATAAAATCAAGCATTCATCATTAACATTCTCGAATACTATGGTTCATAAGTAGTTGCTCATAGGCTTTAGCTGCTCACATTGGCCATTCCTTAATACTTATAGTGATCAACAAAGTTTCCATTTCTCACATAAGCCATTCTTGAATACCCATGTTTGATCCTCTAGGCTAGCAAATACAATAGTGAAGAAACACTTGTCACCGAATTCAAGTTTGATTTAGCCTTTGCATTTTCCAGATGAGTACATGATCCCACATACATTGTATATATTCTTGGATGTGACATGAGTGGACCTCAAATTTGGGATCTATTGTATCATTTTCCACACAATTATTGGGTTATTGTTTTCATGGTTGGGTAATAAGATGGTCGAGATTGAGTTGATCTCCATTGGACATAGAGCCAAAAATAGAGGGTTGTCTCGAACTATCGCAACTTGGAGAACCCTAAATACTACAACATGTGTTTGAAGACAAAATCTAAAGAGAAAACTTTCAAAAAATTATCTTTAATCCATTATATAGAAAACTAAATATATAATAATAAAATATATTTTTTAAAAGTATAAGGGAAACTAGATATTAAATGCTAGTTTATGAGAAAAAAAAATTAACTAATTATTTAACTACTAATTTATAAAAATATATATAAAATATCTATACACATTACTAATTTATAAAAGAGATTTGATCCCTTTAGGGTTTTGGTATATCCGAAATTAAGATGGATCTAGGCTAGTATATATTATTTACCATAATATTGTTAACGTGTATAATGGCTACCTCATATTTGTATTTGCATTGATTAAATGATTATTATATGTAGTCATGTTTTAGATTAATTATTTTAATGCATCATATATATGGTTTTGTATAGTAAATTTATTTTTATGTTAAATGTTAATAGTTAAATTTAGATATTCTTTCTTGATATTAGTTATTTTTTATTAATTTTCATTTTATTCTGTTGGATCCATTAAAATTTGTTATCTGAGTCAATGTTTCCAACTAACAAGTGTCATTTATCAATATAAATAAGTGAAATAAATTATTGAATTGTGATTTTTTTTTAATTTCTACTTAGTTAAATATTATATATAAATATCACTTGTGGTTATAACATACCAAACCATTCATTTTTAGTTGTTAAATATGATTATGTTAAAATAACATTAAGAAAAATGTTGTCACCCATGGTTAGAACTTACCAAATCATTCTTTTTTAGTCCCTATATTTGTTTATGTTAAAATAACTTTTGAAAAAATGTTATGACCAGTAGTTTTGTTATATTCCATGGTTTTGTGCTTTATATTCATTTAATTTGCTAGTTTTTGCACATGGTTTTGTTAGATTCCATGGTTCCGTATTTAATATTTATTTAATTTTTTAGTTTTTTCTCATCATTTTTTTTTCATAAATTGAAACAAGCGAGAGAGACCTTGAAGTCTTGAAAAGAAATGTCATAATCTAGGTATTTTATTCTAGGCCCCTCTTAATATATTTTTGGTTGTTAGATTTTTGTGCCAAGAGACCCTTTCCACATGGGGAATATGTTATAATATTTGGCATTTTAACTCAGTCAAAATAAAACAAAATCAAATCAAATAAAAAAATTTAAAAACATAAAATTCTCCAGTGCATAGTTTTTTCTTGCCCATGGTTTTTTCCCATGGTACTCCTAACCCATAGTTTTTTTCCATGGTATTTTTCTACAATGTAGCCTATTCAAAGGCTAATAACTAACGCAACATAGATCCATTTCCTATTCAAAGGCTAATAACTAAAGCAACCTAGATCCATTTCATATTCAAAGGCTAATAACTAAAGCAACCTAGATCGATTTTAACTGTGGATCAAGCATTAAGAGGATCAAATCTCTTCACTTAAAGAGGTTTGTAGAGAGAGAGAGAGAGATTTGATCTCTCTTGATGCTTGAGAGAGATAGATCTACATGTTATTTATAAATGAAGAGTATTTTCTTGTAGTAGTACTCCTATTTGTTTTGTATTTAAAATTTATTAAATGATGGATTTCTATTTTGTATTTTGATTTTTGAGACTTGTTTATTTCTATAAATTTACAATTATTTCTATCACTATTTTATGTAATTATGAAACTTTCCATATTTATCATAGTTGAAATTATGTTTGTATTATAGACATATTAATCAATAGCTTGTTGCTCTTAAGCTTTATTATTGCAAATTACCTAACATAATCTCTCTTATCACCGATGAAAAAAGTATTTATGGGATAAAACTATTAATGGGATGGGTAATAGATAATTATTATTTTTTATATTAAATTAATGTCTTTGGTTGATGATATTTAATATTATAGATAGTCTAATAGTTGATAAAAGTTTCTATAGGATGGTTTTATCAAAATCATTTTCCAATCATTTGAGAGGTTATAAACCAGACTAATGGCAAAACAAATATTATGTCCCGATGTTTATATAAAATAATTAATTAACTAGAAAAATTAACTAAATTATTTAACTACTAATTTATAAAAATATATATATAATATCTAATACATTACAACTTAAAAATATATATATATAAAAACCTTATACATTTAAATTTATAATTTCATATAAAAATACACATTTTAAATATTAGATACAATCACTAAATCCACTTTTAAATAAAAGCAACACAAAAATAACAACAACAAAAAATTGTAAAAACTTAACCATACACTAATACACATCAAAGGCTACAATTAAAAAAATAACATAACCTTAACTAATAAAATCCCTAAATAGTCAACATTGTTAAATATATAGTAAACACTATTGCAAGGTGTTGTCACTAGGGAGAACACCCAACCTATTTGCAACAAACTTGTTCGGTTAGCACCTAAGCTATATATGGTTGACTTCCATAGACTATGAAAATACCTTCAAAAAATATCTAGAAAACCAATGATTTTTATGATTCATGTCGACGTCCAACCGGGAAGAGATCCATATTACAAATGAAACAGATTAACGTTTTCCATAAAACAGTTTCAAGAACAAACCGTTTTTGGAAAACCCAGTTTCTTACATTAAAAAATGAAAACTACCGTATAAAACACTGGTTTCCGTACTGTTCCATTTTTTATAAGGTTTTTTTCATAGACGAAGACTTGTGTTCTATTTCTGGTAACAAAGCTTGAAATTGAGATTTCTGATTAAGAACTGCCATGAAATGGAAAGAGAGAAAGAAATTCTTTTCGTGTTGCATTGAAATGAGGGAGGGCAGGGAGTTACCTTGAGAAGTCTATGTTGTTTTTTTTTTTCCGTTGTTTTCATCGTGTGGTATACTACCAAACTACTATTTTTGTAATTTCTGGTGTGGTATACTACCAAACTACTATAAGGGTTCAGCCTATATTTAATATAAATTTCATTGCCAATATAGTAAATGTGGGGTGAGTTCATTTGAAGCTAAATTCTTAAAAAAAAAAAACCCAAATAACCTAATTTCAGGTGAAAAAGTTGGTAGATTGTTTGAAGCAATTGAAATCGAGGAAGGAATTAAAGGAGAGAAAGGGTACCTATGCAAGTATTTTCTTGGGCTCTTGAAACAATACCAAGGCTTCTAATCCTTCCATCGTGGTCCAAATTTGCCCAGTGAAAATAGATCCATGTTTTGTGAGCAAGCCATTGAAGAGATCCTCCTCAATCTTATTTCTCAATGCATCCAAATTGAACCATGAAACAATAACTTCCAGCAAATTACTGCAACATTTCATATGAAAATATAAAACAAATTTGCAAATCAATTCTAAGAATGGCCATCGATCTAGAAACCCTAAAAATTGATCCAACGACCTGTACCTATTTCCATATAGCCACATATCATATTGAACTGTGCCCATGGTCTTTCCTTTTTTTTCAATTATTCAACATACATTTCAGGTGAAAATATAAAACAAATTTGCAAATCAAGTCTAAGAATGGCCATCGATCTAGAAACCCTAAAGATTGATCCAGCAACCTGTACCTATTTCCATATAGTTACAGATCATATTGTATTGTGCCCATGGTATTTCCTTTTTTTTCAACTACTCAACATTCATTCGAATACACTAAGGCAGGGAAGAAAACTTGTTCTGGTCTTTCCTTTTTTTTTCAACTACTCAATATTCATTCGAATACACTAAGGTGGGGAAGAAAACGCCACATAATGAGCTTTCCTCTTTTTTCAACTACTCAACATTCATTCAAATGCACTAAGGTGGGGAATAAAACGTGGCAAAATGGTCTTTCCTTTTTTTTCAACTACTCAACATTCATTCGAATACACTAAGGCGGGTGAGAAAACGCGGCAGAAATTGAATTTTTAATTTGGATGATCGTTAAAATTTTTAATTATAATTATTGTTTTTTATAAATTTAAAAACATTATATTTTATGAATATATCAAAATGTATGGAATGTATATTTTCTTATCTTATTGTATACTCATTTCAAAAAATTATATTTTTTATCTTTCAAAATTACAAAATAATTAACCATGTTGTAAGTTGTAATTTTAAACAAATTCAGATTTGGATTTTACATAATTAAACAAAAAACATAAATATTTTTTATTAATGTTTAATTATATAATACTAATATTATGGGTTTCCATGTTATTTAAACAAACGAGATTTGGTTTTATAATTATTATGTCAAAATTTAAAGCTAAAAATTAGCTTTTAACAATGCAATCTTTTATAACCAATTCGTATGTAGTTCATTGTTATGGCAGTAAAAAATGAATCTCACGAGTCAATTTGGTTGTAGTTCATTGTGATGGTAGTAAAAATTGAATCTCATGAGCCTGGTCCCACCCACACATTGGTATAGTTCCACCCAAGTAACCATTGATCTTTCTCCATGAATCGGTAATATTGTACCAAGAGGCACCATAATGTATTGCATCTATATTTCCCACAACTAAAAAAGCACCATAAATCTTTCTACATGAGCATTTTTCTTCCGTATTATTGAATTAAACATGGCAATACTTTCTTGTGGCAACAAGAATTTCCGAAACCCTCATCCCCCCTATCACAATATATCTTAGAATCCATCATGTTGGAGTGTAGTATCCCTAGTAAGCATATAGGAGTGTAGGGGAACACAACCTCAAAGTCAATGGGAATCCAAGGGGAAAGGTTTATGCATCTAAGAGGGATACCTTGATTACATAGATGTGGTTTTCTAAGCTTTTGAATTAATAAAATGTATATTTGAGGGGGAATTCAGCCATAAAAAAAATGCTTGACTGAATTTTCATACACAAGGGTTGATTCTACTTCAGATTTTGATACTTTGTGTTTACTCATTTTAATGTCATTAAATATAACTAATAATTTTCAAGTCCTTGTCTCATTTGATCTCATTTTATTTCAATTGTGAAGTGACTAAGCCTTGAACCCCAAATCCTCATAGCTAAGATTTACAAAGTATGCATTTCCTCATTTCCTATCATTGTACTTTAGTTAAATGGAGAAACTATGCCTTAGCCCCAAACCCACATAAGTAAGCTTTGCACACTATAGAATCCTCTCTCTCCCTGGTATTGCACTTGGTTTAGATATACTTTTCCTAGAAGAGAAGCAATGTCTCACTAAATACCTTACATGTTAACTTATCATTTGATCCCATTACATTTTCCAAGCATTGATGACATTAATAAAATTTCAAAATTCAATTTCACACTCATTTGATGTAATCACCATGTTCCATCAATTTCAGGTAAACTCTACAAATAAATGTAAGTAATTATTTTGATTTTTTCATTGATTCTAAATTAGCAAGTGAGAAAACTGCAGATGCATCTTTATTTTTAAAGTACAATCATCCAAAAAAATTCATCAAAGAATAAATATAGGTTAAAACCTTTATGGAGTGAAACATATTGTTGGTATCCTCCAAAATAACACTACTTTCAGAAGCTGGGATCAGATTTTACCACAAATGCAAGAACCAAAGTGAGAAGCTTATTTAAAGTATTTATAACATGATATATTATAAAAAAATTGAAGAAGCACACAATACAAAAAAAAAAAATTGTATTTAGTATCATTCTAGATAGAGAAAAGTACTTGTTAGACTATCTATGACATGAGTAAGAATTGCTACCCACCTACTTTCAAAATCATCATGGACATTTAAATATTAAAAAAGGAATTGATTAGGCTACCTATGACTAAATAAGAGTTATTCCCCACCTTTCTAAACTATCATGTACATTTAAGCTATCGTATTTTATCAACATCCTTTCTTTGACGCAACACATTACAACTTTCCATTATATTTATGCATTATATGAGTTGATGTACTTGTAAGGTGCATAAATTCCAAAATAATTGTCGAAATACCCATGTTTCCACTAAATTAATTGTTTAAGTAAGAGACACATTCTATTGTAGTAAGCATGCATCAATCAAACACTACTCTACTCATAGTTTACAAACCCAACCAATTTTTCAAACACAAACACATTCAAGACTAATCCAAAATAACAAACAATGCTCAAAACAATATTCTTCATCAAACATCTACCAATGCATAAACAATGAGGAGACAAGAGACACATAGAATATGCGATCAACCAGGGCCAAAACCTCTCCAACATTAGAGGAAAACCCAAACGAGATCTTCTTCTTATATAGACTTCAAATGACGAATACCAAGACCATGGCCTAGACCTTTGACTCAATGACCTCTCCAAGACCAAGTCACAAGCCTCCTTGAATCAACTTCCTTATTTTTCCTTGAGTTAACAATGATCAGGATTCTTCCTTCAATAACTCGACTATCCTTCAAATTCCCATTCCATGGATCATATCTCTAGTTCTTGGCCCTCTTGCATAAGCTCTAGAACGTGTGGTTGACCAACCTTTTGAACCTTGATCTTCTTCGCTTGGATGGTATGAACTCTTATTATAATTCAACATGTAAACCTTGCTTATCTTCTTCCTTGATTCAACTTCTTGGACAACAAAAAGATCTTCGACCTTTTTTGTAGTAGATATTTCTTCCTTCCTTCACACGTGTGGATCTATTAGCCCTAAAACAAACCCATAAACAAAACCCGAATCTTCTCTCTTTGTTTCATTCTCTTGGTTGGTTATCGTCGCACTTCTTATTACAGAATTACTTATCCAAATTTTCTTGTCCACAAATGGAGGATGAGCTGCCCTATATATAGTGTTTTGTCCATCAAAAACATGTGCTAGGAAGTGTTAAGGAGTGCTAGGGGAACACAAGGGAGCAATAGGTGAAAATAATGCATGCAAATGAACGATTAAGATTTTGTGACAGGAAGTGCTAGTGAGTTCCAGGTGTGCTAAGGAGGGAGTGATAAGGTATGCTAGGTAGTGTTAAGGCATATTAGAAGCCAGGGAAACATGCCAATATGTGTCAGGTTCTAGGGTGTGCCAATGCATGCCACGGAGTGTTATGGAGTGCCAAGGAAACATAAGGGAGCACTAGTTTCAAATGCATGGAAATGAATGACAAAGAGTGTGTAACAAGGAGGGTTAGCAAGTTCTAGGTGTGCTAAGGAGAGAACAAAAAGGTATGTTAGGTGGTGCCAAGAAATGCCAGAGTGTTAGGGTTACATGCCAGGGTATGCCAATGTGTGTCAAGGTGTGCCAATGCATGTCAGGGTGTGCCAATGCGTGTCAGGGATTGTTAGGGAGTGCGACATAAACACAAAGGAAAACTAGTTCAAAATGCATGGAAATGAATGAATAAGAGTGTATGATAGGGAGTTTTAGTGAATTCCAATTGTGCTCAGGAGGGAGTGACAAAGTTATATGCTAGGTAGTTCCAAGGAATGTAAGAGTGCCATGGCATGTCGAGGAGTGGTATGGTATGATAGGGAGTGGTAAATCATGCCATGGCATGCGGGGAATGCCAACATGTGCCACATAGTACCAAGGGATTGTTAGAGATGCCAGGTGGTATGCCATGTCAAGATGTAAACTATGTTGTTTAGTTGTTTTATGGCCATGGTTAGATGAGAGCCTTGACTTGGTAACTTCTTAAGTGAGATGAGCTAAGATTGGGAATGAGTATCCTAAGATGAGTTATAGGCCATTCTTAGGTGAACAAGGGATAGTATAGTTGTAGTAATTATAACTTGGTCAAGATGTTGTAGTCAAGGTAGGACTTGGTTGGTTCCCAAGTCTTAAAACCAATAAGGGTAGTTATGTGGGCAAGATAGCTAAGGAGTGCCAGGGCATGCCAAGGAATGAAAAGGCATGATAACACATGCCAAACAATGTAAATGCATGTTGAGTTGTGTTGGAGGGTGTGAGGGAATCACAAGGGAGAACTAGGTCAAAGTGCATGGAAACAAATGAATAAGAGTGTCTTCCAGGTGTCCCAAGGATGAAGATTATTAGGATAATTTCATAATAGGACTTGCAATATGTAAACCTACGATTATGATAAGGGGATGGAAAAAGAAATTTTAGACAAAGGGAGACTTTTTTCTAGGGACAACACTATTTTTTCAATGACTTGGTTGGGTTCCAAAGTCACAAAAAAGTAAGGCTATCTATGAGGGCATGAAAAATAGGGAGTTACAAGGTGTGCAAGGAATGCCAAGAAGTGATAACACATGCTAGAAAGTTCCAAGGCATGTTAGTCATTCCAAGACATTCCAAGTGCTAAGGCATGCCAAGAGGTGTCAGGTGCTAGGGTGTGGCGCCAACACATGCTAGGGAGTGCCAGGGAAGCATAAGGGAGGACTAGTTTCAATTTCATGTAAATGAATAAATAAGAGTGTGTGATAGGGAGTGTTAGCAAGTTATGGGTGTGGTAAGGAGGCATTGACAAGGTATGTTAGGTAGTGTTAGGGAAACACAAGGAAGGACTAGTTTCAATTGCATGGAAATGAATGAATAATAGTGTATGATAGGGAGTGTTAGCAAGTTCTGGGTGTACTAAGGAGGCATCTCTGGGCAAATTTTGGGAGGTTTTGGAGAAAATTTTGTGTTTTGGTGCAGACTTGCAATTTTATGGCAATTTTTTGTCTAGAAGCACAACAAGCTCACACTTTGCTTCTTCCTCAGGTTTCCAAATCATGTAAAATGAACATTTTTGGAAAGCTTATGACCCCATCTCAAACCCCATTTTCCCACTTTCCTGGTATGAGGCTCAAGTTTTGAGAAATTTGCAAAACAGTAGCCAAAAATCACCTTTCTGCCCCTCTTTTTCCATTTTGTTGCGCACCTGAAGAAACGTTGGAAGAATGGCCATATCTCAGCCAAAAATTGGTCATTTTGAGTGAAACAATACTCTAATGACATCTACACTCTCCCATATTTCTAGAAAAGGCTTATAATATGGATTTGGACTTCAAAAAGGCACTCAAAAATGGCCTCCAACAGCTCATTGTACACCTGGAAATTTCTTAGATTTTTGTAAAATTTTCACTGTGTAATTTTTTGTAATTCCTAGTTTGACTCTAATAAAAGTCAAAAGGGTCAAGTAAATGAATGTGAGGAGTAAAAGTAAATGTAAATAATGGGTGGTTAGTATTTATAAGTTGTTTTTATGTAAATTTTACATCATTTATGAGAGAGGTTGGAGTCAAAGTTAATTGTAGAAGTTGTTTTTAACTTCCCTAGACATTAGGGTTTGGTTAGAACACCTCATGGAACAGTTCCTACAGTCATTGATTCAGCCCCTAAGAGTGGGGAGATGTTTTTTTGGTCTTTATGTACCAATTTCTCAATTTCTCAGTAACAAAACGGGTTGGATTTCATAGGAGAGAACTATTGTAGCTTGTACTTCGACATTTTCTGGAAATCAAAGGACACAATTTGCAACTATTATCTAGGAATTCATTTGCAGGAAGTTTTTGATGTTATTTTTTCTCTATTATAGCTTTATATGAAAGATATTAATCTTATCTTTCCATTAATAAATTATTTAATGGTTTTCCTTACATTTTATAAACAAAATTCTTTGCATAAATCTCTATTTTGATGGAACAATCATTATGTGTTACTTTATTTCTTGCTTAATGAATTCATGTTTCATGCTCATTAATACCTTTCACTTCTTCTAAACACTACAATACACCGAAAAAACCTAAGGTCCATCACAAAATTAATGCTACCTTTCTCCATTTTGTATTTTTTGTTGTAACCCTTTGATCCTCTGACCTAGCTACCTGGTTTTTCTCCCTTATCCAGCAACAAAACCCTAAATTTTCCAAAACCCACTTGAAACTAGCTATCTGGCCTAAAATACTTTACATTCCAGTCATCTCTTGGTTGTGATTTCATAGAGAGAGCCCCCTCTAGTTTTGGTAGGACTAGCTACCAAACTAAAATCTTGGTCTGTGATTACCTTCGTCGATCTCCTCATCAACCTGGGACATTGTGGAGGATAACAGAGGGCATGAAAACTAGGGAGTGCCAAGCTATTGTAGTGAATGTAATGTTCCCAAGTCATGGAAAAATGTAATACCAGTTGTAAGGTCATGACTACCAAGGTGTGTTAGGGAATGCTAGGGCATGCTAACATGTGCCAGATAGTACGAAGACATGTCAAACAAGATAAGACATGCCAATTGTGAAGGCATGCCAAGATGTAAAAGGGTGTGAAAATACATGCCAAGGGCTATCAAGGAAACAAAAGGGAGGAACAAGTTAAACTTCAAGTAAATGAGCACATAATAGGGTTAACAAGTCATAAATTTACCTTTTCCATGAGGGTCATGCTAGGAAAACCAACACTAGGTGCAAATAGGTGCCAAGTGCCAAGTGTCAATGCATTCTAAGTGCCAAATCTTCTTCCATTTCTTCTCATATAGTTTCCAATAATTGATCTCAAATAACTTTAATATTAAACCATGCCAAACATGCTAATACTTGCCAAGTGCCAACACATGCCAAGTGCCAATGTGCATCAGGGAGTGTGATGCATGCTATGAAGTGGAGGAGAATATCGAAGAGTGCTAAGGTGTGCTAGAGAGTGCCAATGCATGTTGAGGAGTGTTAGGGAGTACTAGGACAATGCAAGGGAGCACTAGGTCAAAATGCATGGAAGTGAATGAATATAAGGCTGTGTCGAGGAGTGTTAATGAGTGCTAGCTATCATGCCAAGGAGGGAGTGACAAGGTATGCTAAGCACGGTTAAGGCACACCAGGTAATATCAGGGAATCTCAAGAAGTGCTAGAGTGTGATAGGTATTTTCTAGGTGTGCTAGCATGTGCCAAATAGTACCAAGGCATTCCAGGTGCTAAGACATGCTAGGATGTATGGAAATATACGTCAAGGAGTTTCAAGGCAACAAAAGGAATAAACACATAAGAGGGTTAATAAGTCGGGACTTTATCTTTTTCAAAAGGGGCATGCTAGGAACACTTATAATATGTTCCAATACATGCCAAGTGCCAATGTGTGCCAAGTTCTAATGTTTTTCAATGCAATATTTTTCCAAGGTGTTCCAGGGCATGCCAAGACATGATAGGGGAGTGTTATGCTATGCTAGGGAATGCCAACATGTGCTTGGGAATCCTACTCATTGCAAGATGTTCTAGGTACAAAGATGTTCCAAGGCATGCGAGGTGCCAAGGAATGTTAGTGCATTTTTCCAAAGCATGTTAAGGTGTGCCATGAGTGTTAAGGAGTGCTAGGTCTCTCTCATCATTAGAATCGATAGAGCTTGATTATGTATTAAATAATATAGTTCCTACACAAATAGAGTGGAACTTTATTTAAAGGAAATTTTCTAGATAATAAACCTAATAGAGATTAATCATGAATTGACTCATAGGAAAACTATATTCTTATGACTTGAGGGAAATGATACACACTAATTAATTCTTAATAAATTGACTAACTATTATAACCACTATGACATTGGACACATAATAAAAAAGACTCCACAAAAATGGTCTTAAAGCGTTATCTTTTGACAAAAAATATAGTAACAAGTACATAGATTCATCAAAAACTCATTGGAATGATCAATGATGACAAATATTTTTTGACCGTCACCAAAAGTAACCAAAAAGAGCATTGGTGAGGGTCAATAAAATATCATCACTAGAAGTGTCACCAAAAAGAGAATTAATGACGGGCCTTTAACGACCCTCACCAAAATTGTCACCAAAGAGAAAATCAGTGACGGGCCTTTAACGATTCTCACCAAAAGTGTCATTGAAAATGGATTTGGTGATGAACCTTAAAGGACCATCACTATATACACTAATAAAAATGATTTTTTAAAAACTGTCACCATATGCGACATTTTAAAAAACTCATTGGAATGATCAATGATGACGAACATTTATTGACCGTCACAAAAAGTAACCAAAAAGATCATTGGTGACAGTCAATAAAATATCGTCACTAGAAGTGTCACCAAAGAGAGAATTAGTGATGGGCATTTAATGACCCTCACCAAAAGTGTCACTAAAGAGAGAATTAGTGGTGAGCCTTTAACAACCCTCACCAAAAGTGTCATTGGCAATGGCTTTGGTGACAAACCTTAAAGGACCATCACTATATACGCTTACAAGAATGCTTTTTTAAAGATCATCACCATATGTCACATTAGTGATGCACCTTAAAGGTGTGTCATAGGAATGATCCTCACCAATGACCTTTTTTATTGTAGTTCTTGTCTTTGTTTACCCCTCAAACTCTGGTCTTGAAACTTTAACTGAAACTACACATGTCAACCTTTCCCTCACATGTTCACCACTGAGGTTTTCATCCTCTTCCTTGATATGATTTGACTTCCTTCCAAGGTTATTCATTGTACTGGTCAATGTAGATTTCTCACCAACCATATGAGAACCTCGATCACTTGTTCAGATATTGTTTGCATATCCCAACAAGGTGTCTATATATGCATTATAGCACCACTGAAGGGCTAAGTCAACAATGACTACGTCTCTTTCCCTCTTAAAGGAGATCGGTCCATGAATAGGTGCCGTGTCATAGTTTAGCCAAAAATGTATTCAACTAAGCCTCCAACATAGTGATATTCATTATAGGTTATACTTGTTGCATCCAAATTGTTCTCCATCAAGGTTACCTTTACCTATTGCTTTAGAAATGAAAGCTCTCTAACACTTGCAGCCACTGCGTTATAGTAAAACTTTGCGATGGTTGTGAAGACTTCTTGATCTGGCCAAAACCTTACACATGTTCCTTGAAGAAATTTGGATTCATCTAAAACGTTATGAGAGGTGAGTTCAGTCAGTCGCTTTCCACGGACAAAGGAAATTTTGATCCCACTCATTTCCATCATGCCAGACTATCACTTTCAAATTCTCAGACAAAACATCCACTACAAAAACACCAATGCCATGCAATCCTCCAAAAACATTATATCCACTACTTTCCCCACTGAAATTGCCTCCAACATGAAACACCGTCAAAATAGTCTCTAAAGCATACTTTTGTGTAAGATGATGTAAATCTATGGGAATCCCTCAACCATTATCCATGATATTAATAGAGCCATCAGGGAAGAGAATAACATGTATGCATGTTGCAAACCCACCTTGAGCCTCATCTATGGCATTGCCCAAAACTTTGTAAACCAAATGTTGAAAACCACGAGATCCAGTGCTTCCAATGTACATCCCTGGCCACTTTCATACTGGGTCTAGACCTCCCAAAAACTGAATCTCTCCAGCATTATAAGGCTTTACAACAATTGGATCAGATGAAGGGTTTGTCGAACTAGATGATAACATAAAAGCATGTATGTTCGTAAAACATCTTACAGGTGTGAATTTGTAATCCTTCTGAAGTTGTGTGCTCTCTTGCATTAGAGCATATTAGTGGCATCATGTCAAGGGACTACTTATGAAATTGTAGCATAGTTCATTGTATCTCCATGGCATCTTCAACTGACTTCCTAGAAAGAAGACGAGATGAAAATAAGTTATTCTGCAATAGTTATATCATCATGTGAAAACAAATGAGTAAATAAAATAATTAATTTGAGGATACTAAACAATAAATGATCCAAACTAAGATGTTATAAATTGCATTGGTTGATTAAAAACATGCTTATGTTTGGAGGCCAACTCAACATTCAGGTGCTTTCATGGATCTATCAATTGTAGTTGATTTTGATATTACATAATGCCCAAGGGGATGATGCACTCATAGAGCGAGTTCCTTAA
The DNA here is from genome assembly GCA_000404065.3 of Pinus taeda. Lineage (NCBI taxonomy): Eukaryota > Viridiplantae > Streptophyta > Pinopsida > Pinales > Pinaceae > Pinus > Pinus taeda. Next base: position 24,617 of record APFE030303385.1, read on the forward strand.
ACCATTTACGACAGTTGGAATATTTATTACCACGATATAGGACTTCAAATATACATGGGAACAAGAGCCCCTTTATAAATCCTAATGCACACGCTGGGATGAGGAACCAATCATGAACCTAGATTATATGAAATTCAATAATTTCTTCCATGATGCTAGACAATATCAATGGGAATGCACTCTCAAAGGTATATGAATTAGGTTAAAATAGGAGGGGGGTCACTCTTTTGAAAACCTAGGGTTTCTCCCAGACCCTATTATTGTCAATCGTAAAGGAAGCCAACGTGAACGCATGCTAGTTGAAATATAGGGCATCTACTAATCACGATGTGTAACATGCAAAGATGAGTTTCAAAATCATGAGAGACTCTTAACGCATCAATGAAGCCATTAATCTTCGAAACGCTAATGTGATGCTAAGGCATGTGTTTAAGATAAAACATGATGTGTGAATGCAATGTATGAAATGTGAGTGGGTACACCAAAGGGGTTAGATAGGACAGTTCACAGGGAGAGTAACTGGTTGGGGGCCTTATCAAAACCTTAGTAGCTTGGGGTGAGTGGTGGGGTACCCAAAATTTTTAATATCCCAAACATTTGGGTGGTGTTGTAGTGGCTATAGTAGGTACTTAGCAACAGGAACTCGACCAACTGAGCTATCCATCGAGAGATTAAAGAAATTAATTATTATTTATTTTATTATTATTATTATTATTATTGAAAAACATATAATAAGAAAAAATACTAAAGTAACAATAACCAATATATCTAATTTCTATATTTTTTAATTTAAATTATAAAAAACAAAAAAAAAGGTATAATTAAATTTGATATAAATGTAAACTCTCTATCCTCATTATTACTAAAAATATTTAGTGGATATTTGTTCAGAGAAATAGGTTTTTATGTAGGATATTTGTTTAGAGAAATAGGTTATTCCATATAGGATGAACACATCACAATGCCAATATTTTTAAGTGGTTAAAACCATCTAAGAGGGAAACAATCCATTAATCTAGTGTTGACTGTGTTGGAATTCCATAACCAAGGGGATCTCCCCAATGTGAAGTCCCAGTCAGACCTCACACCATTTGGTGTAGGAGCGCCATCTGAAATATTGGCCTGGTTTCCACATGTCTCAAAGATATGCCTTGGTTCTAACTGTTAGTGTGAAAGAGGGATGGAATGGTGTCTTTGGAAAGCAAGGGAAGTGTGCCTCGTGAGTGTGCAATTATGACTATGTCAAGGTTCTTCTACTATAAAGGGGGGAGAAAAGTAAGCCTCTATGTGAGAGGTAATATTACCACCCAAGAAGAGACAAACATGAACCAGAAGGATCTGTCTAACATCCAGCGGAATAGTCCACAACAGGTGTTATGGTCATTACAACAAACAAACAAGGAAATATTTGTTTAGTATCCTGCCTAATACTCCACAAGAATGAGACAACAATAAAAACCATTACAACACATTCACAATAAGATAAGCACTAAAATAACTGAAATAGTTCAACTATCTTAGTACATGTGAAAGAAAACATGAAATACAAATGTCGACAAAATATTCTTACAAGCATTCATAGTCCATGCGTAAATAACTTGTTCACCTTAAAAGGCTTCTATTATTAAGCAAATGTTCCAAGACACTCCTTCCTCCTTAAAGAACTAGTCTATCTCTCTAATGCCTTACAAGAGGAGCCAAGGTGAAAAATTCCTTTACTTGTATAATGAGGGGGTATATATAACCAAGGGGTAATACTTCCCCTTTGTGACTCTTTGACTAACCTCATGACTGTTAAATTTCCTATGAATTTTCAACCTACATAACTCTCCATATTCATGTGTTTCCTTTGGACTTCCACTTTACAATACATTTGAATATAATGTGGATGGTCCACAATAGTGATGTGGTATATGACCACTCATGACATGACATGACACTATTGACATGGATTGATTTGTGATGTGGTAATGTCATGTCATTGTTGCTGATGTGAATGATGTCTGCTTGAGAATACTCCTGTCTTCCACCTCCTCATGGCTTGGTGACAATAATCTTCAATGATCTCAAGTCTTGGGTTGTGGTTGCGAGTTGGTGTCCTTTTGCCTTGATAGATCAGCTTGCATGCTCAGCTACAAGAATATCTTTTGCATGCCTTCCTCCTTCATCTCCTTCTTCATCATCCCGCCAAGTTTATGTATCTATAATTCACTCATAACGAGATGACATGAGCCTGAAAACCTCCTAGCCTAAGATGTTTCATTTTGGTCGACAAATTAAGCCAAAACTGAGTTACAAGTTGGGAAGGGAGGTTCAGTGACGTGCATTGTGCAGTCCCAGTATCCAGGGCTAAGGGATGAGGCTTAAAACCGCGCAATGTGCAGTTCAAGATGGGCTCAAGTACAGTCTTTGTGTAGTTTTGAGAGATAATGGTTCAGGCTGAGGGGAATGACCCTTGTGAGATGCTTCTGCACAGTTCTAAAGGTGAAGGGAGGATGATTTTCTGTGGGATTATGTAGTTTAGGAGCATAAGAAGGAAGCTTGACTCTTTTTCTTACGTAATGCATAGTTTGTGATAGGCTGTCTAAGAAGATTGCACAATTCTGGAGTTGAAGGTTGGGTCTTGGGCTCAGGAATTATGCAATAGACCTAGGCGACAGGAACTGCACACTACGTAAATTCAAGGGCCAAAGTCACTATTAGGGGATTGGGACTGCATAGTGTGCAATCCAGACATGCCAGGTTAAGTTAAGTTGAAGGGCTGGGGAGCCTCTTCGGAAATGACTAAATTTTTTACTAGTGGGAGTGATGTGTGAAGTGATAAGGCTTCGACAAAAATATAACACTTAGAATACTTGATGACTCAACAACATAGATCACCCATGGCATAGAAACAATACAACTGCCTATGTTTGACTACTCCATGACTATTTATGACAAATTTGATATCTAAGATATGCTTCATGACGACCCTGACGACACTTATGTGACAACGCTCAAAACTTTGCAAATGAGTGTGAAATGTGTTTATATGGTTAAGGAAACTCCTAAACATAAAGATGGGCCTTTGAAACCACCAAAATGAGCTTATGCATAAAGTGCGATAGCCAGCATGTGAAAAGACAACATCTTGCCTATCTTGTGAAAGGGAGGAAAACACTTAGAGAAAACACATGGAATGAATTTCAGGGTTTGCAACCATACATGTTATTTAATACATAATGATATGACAGTGATGAGATGTCCTTCATACTACAATAAGAGGTTCATTTCAACTTCATGAAAGATGTGCTTTGTTCTTCGTACCTAACCTCCAAAGGGTTGTGAATCAGATGGAGTCTTCATGTGGTCCTCATCTATGATCTTCTAATATAACCCATCATTCCTTGGTCTTATTATCTGACGATTATCTTTTCTCCTTAGCTGCTTGAGTGTCATCTTGCATTGTTGAAAATAACACTGAGAGGGGGGGTGAATCAGTATTATCAAACTCTTTTCAATTTATACAAATATTAGCAGATGAAACTTGGTTATACCTTTCAAACTTATAATATATTAATCTGTGTGTCATAATCATATAAGAAGAACAAAAATAGAGCAACAGTCACACCAAGGAACACAAGATATAAGGTGGAAACCCAATATGGGTGAAAACCACCTACTGCAATATGTCTCTTTCTTATTTCAATTAGAAACTTCTTTTTACAATGATTTTGTACTGGTGCAGTCCTTTACCAGTACGCAGGCTTCAAAGTGTAGAAGGCTACAACATTCTCTTTTCTTCCAAGGACCTCGTTTCATAAATTTTCAGACTGGATTCAAGAATATCAATCAAACATCAAATATATCTGAAATTACCCAACTTCCTTGTGCAAATACTGAATCAATAGCTTCTTCATACAGCAACCAAGCACAAGTACAGAACCCTAAACTCAACAGTAATAAGCAAGGGCAGCTAAAAATATTTCAAAGAAAAGTCTGCAACTTCACCAATAGAAACCTGTGGAAATCTGCACTTCCTCTATGTCAAGCCTATGCACTTCCACACTGTTCTGTCCTCTATTTTGTGCACCTCCACACCTGCGGCGTCAATTGGACTGCGTACCTCCGCACCTGCGCTGTCAACTGGATTGCACACCTCTGCACTTGCTGCGTCAACTGGACTGCACACCTTCACACCTGCGTCATCAACTGGATTGCGCACCTCCGCACCTGCAGCGTATCTCGCTTGCGGACCTCTAGGTACAGACACTTTATCAATCCTCAATTATACCCCAGTCGGTCAGCTTCACAGATCTGATTATACGCCAAATAGATCTTGACCCATCAGTAGATCCGCCTTATAATGCTCAAGTTTTCCTTGATTTAGATCCAACTATCAAACTGATCACCAGAGTTTCAGATCTTTCTCTTAAGATATTCAACACACACAATTGAAAAGGCCAAATGATCTCCTTCCCTCTTTATAGTCAAGGCATTTCTCAAACCATGGACCAAAACAATAGAGATCCAATACTAGGGACCCGAAACCTAGGTTTAGATGCAAAACCACAGACCAAAACCATAGGATCAAGAGCGTTGGACTAAATACCATGGACCAAACATAAGATTTTCCACGTGCGCATTTTTCTCTACATGAAAGTACGTGCATTTTAGGTTCAGACTATTTGTTCGGAGCATATGCGAACTTATCCGCATCTTATGAACTACGCACCTGCGCAACCTGGCAATATCTGCATCTTTTGGACGGTGCACCTGCGGAACCCGAAAATAACACTGTTGCACTATAAATTGTCATCTGATTCCTTTGTCCTGCATCCCATGTATACTGACACATCTGCTATTTTCTTCTATAGACTCATCTGGTTGTGTATAAGTGAATTGTTCTTCTATCAGTGGGTTTCCATCAAGTACAACACATACATAATAATGCCAACAATCTCCCCCTTTGGACTTGATGGCAACAATACCCAATCACTCTCCCCCTTTGACATCAAGGGCAAAGGGCGGACCATTCTGCTGACCATACTCCCTCTGAGTACCTGCTATCTATGCTGAAGTCTCCTGGTTTGCTGAAGTGTTGTTCATGCTCCCGCTGACTGTAAGCAATGTCTGCCAAAAAGATGTTCTACAAGAAAGAACATGACTCCATCCATCATAAGTGACAAAGACTCATACATACATCCATCCAATCAAGAACATACATCATTCATCCCATGCATAGTGGGGGAACCAAAATAGGTCGTTACATGATCTTGACATGACATAGAGACAAAAAGATCTACAGCAAGACTATGATGGCTATCAACAGTATCTAACAATCAACCTTTAGATCAACAAGCATATATTCCACCAAAAACAACTGAGAAATCAAACCAAGGACTTCTAAGATAATGCCAACAATGCATTATTCGAAGAATATATGCTCCCCCTGAGCCAGATGGTCTCTGTCAGACCCACACGACTGTACCCTCATAAACTGGCATATGTACGCGTATCCACCTGCGTACAACTACAAACAAGATTCAACAGCAAGATTATGCATCAACAACCCCCAGCTTCTGTTTGAGGTATTCAAATGTCTCCCTGGGCAATGGTTTGGTGAGTATATCAGCAACTTGTTCCTTGGAAGGAACATACTCCAATTTAACCTTTTGTTCTAGGACTTGTTCCCTTAGAAAATGATACTTGATAGGTATGTGCTTAGTCTTTGAATGCATGACAGGATTTTTTGAAATACTGATTGCACTTGTATTATCACAGAAGATGGAGATAGGTGGAGTATAGGTGATTTGGAAATCTTGCAAAGTTTGCATCATCCAAAGAAGTTGTGTGCAGCAAGATGCAGCAACCACATACTCTGCTTCAGCTATAGATAAAGCAATTGAGCTTTGTTTCTTGTTGAACCAAGATACTAATCTGGATCCCATAAAGAATGCACCACCACTAGTGCTTTTTATGTCATCCACGCTTCCTGCCCAATCTGCATATGTATATGCATGAAGTGTGAGATCTGTATCTCTAAGATACCATAAGCCATAGTTTTGTGTTCCTTGAAGATATTTGAATATCCTCTTAACTGCCTGAAGGTGTGCTTCGTTTGGATTAGCTTGAAATCTTCTAACTATTCCCACTGCATGCATGATGTCTGGCCAAGTTCCTCTTAGATAGAGTAGACTGCCAATCATGGATCTGTAGGTTGGTTGATGTACTACTGCTGATTCATTATTAGCGTTGAGGCTGCATCCTATTACCATAGGGGTACATACTGGTTTCGAGTCTTCCATGCCATATTTCTTCAAGATCTACTTTAGGTACTTGGTTTGTGATAAAAATATACCATCTTTATTTTGTTGGATTTGTAGCCCAAGGAAGTATGTCAACTCACCAAGCAAAGACATTTCAAACTCTTTTTGCATCACCAAAGCAAAGTTTTGACTCATGGATTCTTCATTGCTGCCAAAAATGATGTCATCAATGTATACAACAAGTATTAGCAATTTATCATTATCGATTTTTAAATATAGATTGTTATCTACTGAGCCTTTTGAGAAACCTTGTTGATGAAGGTATTTGCCCAGACGATAGTACCATGCCCTTGGAGCCTGTTTAAGACCATAGAGTGCCTTCTTAAGTCTACATACAAGTTTTGGATCATTTCCAAGGATAAACCCATCAGGTTGTTCAATATATACTTCTTCATTTAAGTCTCCATTCAAAAAGGAAGATTTTACGTCCATCTAAAATACTTTGAACTTTTGAAAGCTAGAGAGAGAAAGGAACATTCTTATAGCCTCAAGTCTGGCAACTGGAGCAAAAGTTTCTTCAAAGTCTATGCCTTCTTGTTGCGCATACCCTTTACAAACAAGTCTTTCCTTGTTTCTAACAACTTCTCCATTTTCATTTAGCTTATTTTTGAAAATCCATTTTGTCCCTATGACATTTTTATCTTGTGGTCTAGGAACCAACTCCCAAGTGTTATTCTTCTCAATTTTTTCAAGTTCTTCCTCCATGGCTTTCACCCAGCATTCATCTTTGCATGGTTTTGAGGGGGAGAGAAAAGCTAGATAGCTTGAAGCTTCTGAAATGGTTCTCCTTGTTTGTACACCTGCCTCTTTCTGCCCCAGAATTTGGGATTCCGGATGATTCTTCTGAACATATCTAGATGGAGTCTTCTCTTCTATCCTTATCTGTTCTTCTGGTGCCTGATGGATTTCTTCTTCGTCGTGAATCTGATTTGATGTTGACAGGTAGTCTTCGCCATCTTCGAAAACTTCAGATTTTTCTTGTCTAGGAGAGTTTCCTTCTTCATCAACCACTACATCAATTCTTTCAACAATCTTTCCAAGTATTTTATTGTAACATTTGTAAGCTTTGCTGTGAGGAGAGTAGCCAATTAGAATGCCCTCATCTACTCTAGGTTCAAACTTGCCAAAATTTTCATCAGTCTTTTTAATGTAGCATTTGCTTCCAAAGATTTTGAAGTATTTTACCGTGGGAGTCTTACCATACCAAATTTCATGAGGACTCTGAGTGTTGTTTACCCGGACGTTTGTCTTATTGAGAATAGTAACAGCGGCAAATGTGGCTTCACCCCAGAAGGTTGCGGGAGTTCCGGACTCATCAAGCATAGCACGGGCCATTTGTTGAATCATTATGTTCATCCTTTCCACTACTCCATTTTGCTGAGGAGTCCTTGAAGAAGAAAATTCTCTTCTGATTTCATGTTCTTCACAAAAATCGGAAACTTCATCTGAGGTAAATTCCCCTCCTCGATCAGATCTGAGACATATGATTCTGCAATCTGATTGGTTTTCAACCAAAGCTTTGAATGACTCGAACTTTTCGAAAGCTTCATCTTTATACTTCATGAGTCCTATCCAACACATCCTTGAAAAATTGTTAATGAAAAATATGAAATACTCTTCTCCTTGAGGTGACCTTTTCCTAGTTGGACCACATATATCATTGTGGACAAGTTCAAGTGGTCTACTAGCTTATCCTTCCTTCTCAGGAAATTAGTTCTGGTTTGCTTACCAAATTGACATTATTTTCATATTGTATTATCTGGAATTCTGATGTCAGGAAGATCACGAACTGCCTGATATTTGCATGCTTTCCTGATCGAGAGAAGATAAGATGCCTCAATCTTCTGTGCCATAGCCAGTGTTCGTCATTTTTGCTCAGATAGCATTGTTGTTCTCCTTCTTTGAATATGTATAAATTATTTGGAGTTGTTATGCCTTTGATCATTGTTTTTCCTGTGTCAAGCTCACGAAGAATACATCCATTTGATCTAAATATTACCTCAGTTCCTTGATCGCACATTTGACTAACGCTCAATAAATTATGCTTTAAGCCATCAACATACATAACATTACCAGCTTTGACCTTCTTTTTCAACTGAACAGAACCTTTACCTTTTATGAATGCAGGGGTGTCATTTCCAAATGATACCTTATTTTCCCTTTCTAAGGCAGTATATGACTAAATTTTTTCTTTATCACCTGTCATATGTTTTCAGCATCCACTGTCAATGTACCATTGATTTTCTTGTCCTTCCGCATATAGGGCTATCCCACATCTGTCTAGTTGCGGTTCTTTCTTTCTCCATATTTTGGGATTCAATGAAGCCTGCTCCTTCTGAATTGTTTGCCGAAACCTGCTTTTGCATTCAGAATCTTCATGACTGAAATTGTTACAGATAGTGCATTCTATTTCATTTTCAAGAGCAGAGAAGTTATTGTAGGTTATTTTCATGATTCTAGTCCTACCCCTTTGTTTTAGAGCTTCCCTAGTCATGATGGTCTTATAGGAAACACACTGAGCAGCTTTATGACCAAAGTTATGACAAGAGAAACATTGGCCATTGAAGAAATTCCTAAGACTATCAAATCTACCAACCATACGATTGTAGTTTCCATCCATTCTTGAGCTAAATTGAGAACGATTTACCCATGGTCAGTTGAGGCTTCTGTTCATCTTTGAAGTTGATTGCTCTCGATAATATTTGATCATTCTTGAAGTAACTTGTCCCTGATTTACCTGGTGATCTGCCTCATGTTTTCGCTGTTCATTTTTCCTTGTTGCATCAAGATAGCTTTTGGAAGTGGATGGCTTCTATGCTTGCTTCTGAGATTGAGACGCTTCTTCAGAATATCCGAGACCTGTCTTGATTAGAGGAGAATGCTGCACTTTGATAATCTCATCTAAAGTTTCAGATCCTTTAGAAAATCTGAGATTAAGGGCTTTTGTTTTCTCAATTTCCTTTCTAAGTCCCATAATTTCACATTCTAACTTTTCATTGTGTTTATCCTTTTCAGCAAGTTGGAATGTTAGAGTATCTATAATCATATTATTTTCTTCTAAACAAATTTTAAGTTTAGAAATTTCTTCATAAAGACATTCTTCATTTATAACATCCAAGAAATCATCATCTTCGAAAGCCATCAAAAGTCTATTATCATGACCTTGTTCATCTTCATCACTATTTGAAAGTCCATCACTATCTTCATGAGTATAATAGCTCTTCTTACTTATATACTGTTTTCTGTTCCATCTAGCAGGTTCCTTACCTCTGTCTAGTTTATCTTTATGAGGACATTTCACAGCATAATGACCGACTCTTCCACAAGCAAAGAATTTGAAAGGTAGCTTACCTCTAAATCCTCCAGTTCCCCGTTGAAGGTTCTTGACAAAATTTGATTCTTCCTCTTCTTTTGACATATGTCCTGGCTCATAGTAATCTCCTTTTCCTGAAGCTTTGAATGCAGTTTCTTTTCTATCTGATGGTCCTCTTTTTCTCATTTCGTAACCAGTTAGAATTCCGTGTAATTGTGACATGGTAAGATTCTTTAGATTCTCCTTTTATTCTATGGCAGAAACTTTTGAATCGAACTTAGGAGACAAAGATCTTAGAACTTTCTCAACCAAATCAACTTCTTTTATTTCTTCACCCAAGTTTTTCATACAATTTACGATCTCATCTATATGTAGGAAATAGCTAGCCACACTTTCATCATTATGCATTCTGAGACTTTCATATTGAATTCTAAGAGTTTGTAATTTTGCTCGTTTTACCTGCTCATATCCTTCATAACTCAAATAATACTTCATTACATTAATGGAAAATACTGAAATATGCTTACAACTAGAATTGGAAATAAACCAGCTAGGGCGATGGTAGCTTATCTCTGAGAAGAGATGTGGTGGCTACATGCCTTTGAACTGTTCTGAACTGTATTACAATGAGGCTCGAAGGCCTATTTATTGTTGAGAAACAATGGAAAACCCTTCAAATTCCAAAACCTAACCCTAGAAGATGAAACGCCAAATTGTGGGCCCCTTTTTGGGTAAATTGGTACATCAATTTCCCGGGGTCGTAACTTTGGTATACGATCTCCGTTTGACGCGTATGATAGCTCGTTAGAAATATCTATCTGAGAACTACCACTTTGGGAAGAGCAACATCAGTCCATGGACCCATGTTTCCCCCAGATTTCCCAAAAAACGTCCTTTAGGGCCTCAAAACAGCTCCGAAAGTTCAAGACCCGAAAAAACTACTAAAAATAGTAAATTGTGCTACAATTACGGAAACTAAAAAACTGAAAGAGACAGTTGCGGGGGTCCAAATGGGATAGGTGGGTGGCCACCAACATCCACCTGGATCATTCCTCCCCCCT
>APFE030303385.1:35913-55633 GCA_000404065.3 Pinus taeda
ATCCTGTATAATGAATTACTCAAAGAAATAATGACAGCACGAGGCCTTGACTCATACACATCATGTCGCCTCCACAAGTATGGCTGGCCTAATAATACATCACAAACATCCAGAGGTGTAACATCACACAATACCTCTTTCGTGAATGGTTTGATGTTGTAGGGAAGGCAGCACTACTGGCGAACTTTGAGATCTCATCCTTCATGAAGCCACCCGATACTGTACGACTGCAGGTGTGGTGTAGTCGGTAGGCCCAACCGCTTCACGACCTCTACTGAAATAAGGTTCTTTTGGCTGCCACTGTCGACAATGAATTGCAATGGCGAACCCTTCACCCACATCTATGAGTGGAAAAGACGTTCCCCATCCTCTGGCTCTTCGGGCTCATTTTTCTCAATCTTGGTAGTGGCAACAGTGGCGCTGGGATCTGCATCAATGATCTGCTTCCCTTTGCCATTCCCCTTGTAAGGTTCTAGCTCAGGGTCGGAACATGTATCTGATTCAGAAGCCTTCAACTCGGCCACTAGTGACTGCTTGGTCTGACACTCACTTGTGTTATGAGTGGGACTCTTGTCGAACTCACACCACTTTCCTGTGTCCTTCTTTAGCTTTGTGGTGTTGTTCTTTTCTTACGGCTTCGACGTGTTGTCTTGGGTCACCCCACCTTGGCTTTTTCCTTTGGGCTTCGGATTTGCAGATCCAAAGTCTCGCTTGTTCTGTTTTAACTTTTGCTCGATTTTGACAGCGTATCGGTATGTTGTGCTGAGTGAGGAGATGTTCAAGAACTCCATCTCTTCCTGAATGTATCTGTGTAGGCAGCCGCGATATTTGAGTACCCGATGTAGCTCAGAATCTTTGATACCCAACTGTGTGCGAAGGGTATGAAAAATGTTTGTGAACTCCAGCACATCTTGGTCTCGTCCCTACCACAGTGTGGTCTAGTTGATGTATTTGTCCTCATAGCTTTTGACAGGGTAGTACTGCTCCTTGATGGCATCCCAAAAGTCATTCCAAGTGGGTGCGACTGAAAATAGTGAGCCTGTATTTTCATCCTTCTGCTCGCAGTAGGTTTCCCACCAGTCCTTGACGTGGGGCGCTACTTTGAGAAGAGCGAAAACAATATTTTCCCCACTTGAAAATTCATGAACAGAAAAAATACCCTTCTAGAAGATTTAACCATTTATCTACGGCATTTGCATCTATTTGACCCTCGAAGATGGGGATTTCAAAATTAACTTGTACCTTAAACGGTGTGGCATTTCCAGAGTAGCTGCTGGAAGCCGATGCATCACTTCTGGGTAGCCGTTGAAGGATCTGCGCAAAGTTATCCATCATCGCGTTCCTTTGCCGCTCGAGGGCTTCTTCGAGCAAGATTTTGATAGGATCTCCTACCCCCTCGTCTTTCTTCTCATCCGCCATGGGAGGCCGTTGGGATTTACGAGGCTGGTCTTGCAAAGGTTCGACCAGTTGAAGCCCTAACTCCTTATATCCCGACCTCATTGGGGACATGCAAAGAAAAACAAAGAAAAAGCAGACCGCTCTGATACCACTGATCCAGATTTAAACAAGAATGCAACAAAATACAAAGATAACCATATACATAAAGATGCATTTGAAATAATACTTCATTTCATTAATGGAAAATACTGAAATATGCTTACAACCAGAATTGGAAATAAACCAGCTAGGGCGATGGTAGCTTATGTCTGAGAAGAAATGTGGCGGCTACATGCCTCTGAACTGTTCTGAACTGTATTACAATGAGGCTCGAAGGCCTATTCATTGTTGAGAAATAATGGAAAACCCTTCACATTCCAAAACCTAACCCTAGAATATGAAACGCCAAATTGTGGGCCCCTTTTTGGGTAAATTGGTACATCAATTTCCCGGGGTCGTAACTTTGGCATACGATCTCTGTTTGACGCGTATGATAGCTCGTTAGAAAGATATATCCGAGAACTACCACTTTGCGAAGGGAAATGCCGGTCCATGGACTAATGTTTCCCACAGATTTCCCAAAAAACGTCGTTTATGGCCTCAAAACGGCTCCGGAAGTTCAGGACCCGAAAAACTGCTAAAAATATAAATTGTGCTACAATTACGGAAACTGAAAAACTGAAAGAGATAGTTGCAGGGGTCCAAATGGGATAGGTGGGTGGCCACCAACATCCACCTAGATCACCTCCGCACCTGCAGCGTCAACTGGACTACGTACCTCCGCACCTGCGCCGTCAACTAGACTGCGCACCTCCGCACCTGCGCCATCAACTGCACTGTGCACCTCTGCACCTACGTCGTCAACTGGACTACGCACCTCCGCACCTGCGGCGTATCTCGCCTGCGGACCTCTGGGTACAGACACTTTATCAGTCCTCGATTATACCCCAGTCGGTCAGCTTCACAGATTTGATTATACGCCAAAGAGATCTCGACCCATCAGTAGATCCGCCTTATAATGCTCAAGTTTTCCTTGATTCAGATCCAACTATCAAACTGATCACCAGAGTTTCAGATCTTTCTCTTAAGATATTCAACACACACAAGTGAAAAGTCCAAATGATCTCCTTCCCTCTTTATATTCAAGGCCTTTCTCAAACCATGGACCAAAACCATAGAGATCCAATACTAGGGACCCGAAACCTGGGTTTAGATGTAAAACCACGGACCAAAACCATAGGATCAAGAGCATCGGACTAAATACCATGGACCAAACATAAGATTTTCCACGTGCGTGTTTTTCTCTGCATGAAAGTACGTGCATTTTAGGTTCGCACTATTTGTTCGGAGCGCATGCGAACTTATCCGCACCTTATTAACTACGCACCTGCGCAACCTGAAAATGTCCGCATCTTTTGGATGGTGCACCTGCGGAACCTGAAAATAACACTGTTGCACTATAAATTGTCATATGATTCCTTTGTCCTGCATCCCATGTGTACTGACACATCTGCTATTTTCTTCTGTAGACTCATCTCGTTGTGTATAAGAGAATTGTTCTTCTATGAGTGGGTTGCCATCAAGTACAACACATACATCATAATGCCAACATACATGTCCTCCTTCTTCATCTCCCTCTTCATCGTCTTGCCAAAGTATGGTAGAATTCCTATATCTTTAGTCCACTCACAACAAGATGACATTAGTCTGATAAATCCCACATCTAAGATGTTACATGATAATCCATTGATCGAGTCGGAATTGGTATTAGGTGAAGGGGGAAGGCTTAGTGACTGGGTTGGACTGAGGTATTACATTTGCGTAGTACCTACTTAGGGAAAAATTGTGCAGTTCAAGCAGGTAGTAGAGGCTATGGGATGGGGCCCTAGGAGGTCAAATTTCACAGCTTCATAAGGCAAGGGGGATTGGGAAACTGAGACTATGCAATGCACAACTCAAGGAGGCTTGAAGGAAAGAACTACATATTTTATGGAGGGAGTGAGGTCTCGATGAGGGAAAGGACATTAGGAGAAGTATTTTCACAGTTTTTGGTGCCAAGGGAGGTTGGAATTCTATGCATTGTGCAATTCCAATAGATAAGGGGAAATCTTTAGGGTTGAATATGTGAAGTGCGCAGTTCAAGGCAGACTGGGAGACACACATGCACAATTCTAGAGGTCAATATCGGGAGTTGGGATGAACAATTATGCAGAGAAGCAACCTTGGAGGACAAGGGCTACACATTGCACAGTTCAAAGAAACAAGGCCACATCTTAGAGGGTTGATACTGCATAGTTCATAGTTCAATTGAGGCCCGGTGAAGTTATGTTGCTCAGTTGGGAAGATTTTCCGAAAATGGCTAAGTGTGGGATGGGTGATGAACTGTGATGAACCTAGACTGTGATCACACGCTTCCCATACTTTCATGACACAATAATATAGATCATAAGAACATGCAAGAAAATCATTTCCCTAAGTGTGAGTGCCTCATGACAAAATAAAACAAGCGTGATACTTAAGATAGGCTTTATGATGAATGTGATGACACTTGTGTGACAATGCTCAAGACTTTGTGTATGGATGTGACATATGTTTACATGGTTTGGAAAACTCATATACACAAAGATCAACCTTTGAAACAATAAGAAAAGGCTCTCAGACATTGTACGATAGTCAAACATGACAAAAGATGACAATTAACCCAACATGAAAAAGGGACCAAAGAACTACAAGAAAGCTCTTGAAATTTGAGTGTAAGCAAAAAGTTTTGAGGGTGTTACAGCAAGTACAACACTTGGCGACACACTGGATGAACTCCAACTTCTCTATCTTGGTTAGCCTATTCTGTGGAGGGCCTTGGTTCTTCGAGGAGTATTGATTCATCATGCAGATTACCTTGGCCTTGCCACTTATCCCATGAATAGACATGGTCCCCTCTATACCTTCTTAGTTGAACACAACATAATATTCAACATAATCACAATGCTTCAAGTTGGGAAGGGTAGTCTAGCTCACGAGCTTAATATTTTCAGAGTATAATTTTCCATCTCTGGTGTTGCTCCACTGCCAATAGGCCGAGACAATACCCCAACAAAGTCACACAAGAACACAAACATTTCTCCTCTTCCAGCGAGCTTAGAAAATACACTAGAGGAGTTGCTTGCTTCACCTCCTTGTGTGAGAATCATTTCTCTTCTTTCACCTTTATTTATTTGTTTAAAGAGTACCATGCATTAGAACTTATTTATTTTGTGGCAAAAGAGGGATCCTGACATTTTGAGAGCATAAGAGGTTGTTCCTTCAGAGAAGCATATAGATACCTCTGATTTAGGTTTTCTCATTTATATTTTCCCCTTCTCTGTTTCTACTAGTTGGATAAGCTTGAGAACATCAAAGCAGAAAAACTGAGTATAGGCATGAGATTTCCAGACTAGATGTGGGTTCATGGTTGGACCGAAACTATCCTTACAAACACATCATATTTTCCATTGAAACTTCATTGGCCAAAATATGTAACTAACATAAGGAAGAAAGACACAGGGCTAGCCAAATGTTGAAGTGTCACAAGACATTATAGTTCAGCCACACACATACTAAGAAGCCCAAATAGGTCTAGGCACAACACTTATTCGTGTGATGAAAATGAAAGGATAAAATCAACAAGAAAGAAAACAAGATGTAAAGAGAGAAAGCACACAATAAGGAAACAAAACCAGAAGATAAGAGAACAAAATGGCTAAAGCAAACATGATGTAGAATCATAATAAGAAAACGAGGACAGACTATAGGGAACAAGTGCAGAATGAGTGCAAGAGAGGGAAATATAGGATGTAGCTAATCCTACTCCTTACCTAATAGCTATAAGGTTTGGGTCACGCATAATGAAATTTCTAGTGAATCCACCGTAGTTTTTCCTGACGTGCATTCAAATAGATACAAACATTTAAAACAGATATAAATAAATGTACCAAAAAAAAGGATAAGAACTTGAATAACTTGCACAAGAAAAGGAAGGTATTTCCTTTCATCTAATTTGAATTCTTACCATTCTGATGAATACCATCTTTCAAAAAACCTTGGAATCTTCTCACTAATGTGTACGAGGGAAGATTGAAACTTGTTGTTCGCAATAGAGGTTACCATGTAAGACTATTCCAACCATTCGACGATTGGATCATACAATTGATGACAATCCTTTTGAAATCTTTGAAAAAATGAGTTTTCAATTAGAAGCATGGAATTATGATAAGAATTTTCTCATGCTCCTAATTGAAAAATCATTTTCCTTATCTCCTTGAGTGTCATCTGGAATGTCCTCCTTCTTCATCTCCCTCTTTGTCATCTTGCCATAGTATGCTATAATTCTTGTATCTACAGTCCACTCACGACAAGATGGCATCAATCTGATAAAACCCTAGTCTAAGATGTTGCATCATAATCCATTGAATGAGCCAAAAAATGTAGTAGGTAAAGGGGGAAGTCTTAGTGAATATAATGGATTGAGGGATAAAATTTACACAGTGCCCACTGGGGGAAACATTTGTGCAGCTCCCATTGAGAGAAACATTTTCACAGTGCCCACTGAGGGAAACATTTGTGCAGTTCAAGAAGGTAGTGGAGGCTACAGGATGGGGCCTTAGGAGGAAGAAATGTAAAGTTTCAGAAGGCGAGGGGGACTGGGCAACTGAGACTACCCAATGTGTAGCTCATGGAGGCTTGAAGAACAGAACTACGCAGTTTCGTGAGGGAGTGAAGTCTGGCTGAGGGAAATGACATTGGAGAAGCATCTATACAATTTTGGGTGACAAGGGAGGTTGGGCTTCTGTGCATTGCATAAATGTAGCATAAAATGGGAAATCTTGAGGGTTGAAGATGTCAAGTGCGCAGTTTAATAATGGAGACAAAACTATGTAATGCTAGAGGTCAAAATCGAGAGCTGGGCTCAAGAATTACTTAGAGAAATAACCATGGGGGACGGGGACTATGCAATATGCAGTTCCAAGTAGCAAAATCACAACTTAGAGGGTTGATACTTTGCAATGCATAGTTCAGTTGAGGCTCGATGAAGCTCAGCTTCTGAGTCAGGAAGATTTTCTGAAAATGTCCAAGTGTGGGATGGGTGATGAAATGTGATGAACCTTGATTGTGATCACACACTTAGGATACTTTGACAACATGACAACATAGATCATTAGAACATGTAAAAAATTAATTTCCCCACATGACAAAATACAACAAGCGCGACACTTAAGATAGGCTTTAGGACGACCATGTTGACACTTGTGTGACAATTCTCAAGACTTTATGTATGGATGTGATTGATGTTTACATGGTTGGGACAAATCATATACACAAAGAACTGCGAGAAAAATCATGAAATAAGCTTTAGTGTTTGCAACAACAATAAAAACGACTAAGGATCTAAAATTTGAGTGTAAGATAAAATTTTGGAAGGTGTTCTAGTAGCTCAACACTTGGCGACACACTAGTTGATCTACAACTTCTCTGTCTTGGTTAACTTCTTTTGTGGAGGGCCTTAATTCTTCAGGGAGTATTGATTCATTATGTCGATTACCTTGGCCTCCCCACTTATCCCATGAATATACATGGTCCCCTATATACTCTCTCAGTCGAACACAACATAATATTCATCATAATCATAATGCTTTGAGCTGGGAAGGGTAGTGCAGCTTCCGATATTAAGATTTTTAGAGTATACGTTTTCATCTTTGGTGTTTCTCCACTACTATCAGGCCTGAACAGTACCCCAAAAAAGTCATGTACGAACACAAACATTTCTCTGCTACCAACGATCCTGAAAAATATCCCAACAGAGGTTCTTACTTCACCTCTCTATGCAAGAAGTATTTCTCTTCTTTCATATTTATTGATTTATTTAAAGAGGACTACGCATTGACACTTATTTATTTTGGGGTGGAAGAGGGATCCTGACCTATTGAGAGAAGAAGATTTTTTTCCTTCAGAGAAACATATAGAGACCTGTGATTTAGGTTTGCTAGTTTTACATTTTCCCCTTCTGGGTTCTTGAGAACACCAAAGTAGAAAACCAAGCATAGGCATGAGGTTTGTGGACTAGACGTGGGTTCATGGTTGGACCAAAACTCTCCTTATGGATGGATCATATTTTCCATCGGAACTTCATCGGCAAAATATGTAACCAACACAAGGAAGATGGAAAAAGTGCTACCCAAATGTTGAAGTGTCACAAGACTCTTTATAGTTAGGCCACACACATACTAAGAAACCAAAATAGTTCCAAGCACAACACTTACT
The DNA here is from genome assembly GCA_000404065.3 of Pinus taeda. Lineage (NCBI taxonomy): Eukaryota > Viridiplantae > Streptophyta > Pinopsida > Pinales > Pinaceae > Pinus > Pinus taeda. The sequence continues at coordinate 43,645 of APFE030303385.1, forward strand.
CGCATGATGAAAACAAAAGGAGAAACTCAACAAGAAAGAAAACAAGATGAAAAGACAAAAAACACACAACAAGGAAACAAAACCAAAAGACAAGAAAACAAAATGGCTAAATCAAACATGATGTAGAATTAGAATGTGGAAATGAGGACAAACTACAAGGAACGAGCATAGAATGAGTGCAAGAGAGGGAAAACTAGGATGAAGCTAATCCTAATCCTAACCTAACAACTAGAAGGTCAAGGTCAGGTATAATGAAATTTCCAATGAAGCCACCATAGTTGTTCCTGGCATGTATTCACAGAGACACGAATAGTTAAAATAGATATAAATAAATGTGAATTTAACAAAAAATATAAGAACTTAAATAACTTGCACAAGAAAAGGAAGTTCTTGCCTGTGGGAAGAAAGATGTGTCACGACCACCACTTTCATCTAATTTTCTTTCTTACCTTTCCAATAATACCATCTCTTAATAAACCTTGGAAGCTTCTCGTTGATGTGTCCCCATCTATAGTGAACTCTTTAGCAAGCGCAAGGGAAGATTGAAACATTTTGTTCACGATAGAGCTTTCTAGGTAGAATTGTTCCAAGCATTCAGCAATTGGATCGGACAATTCGTGACAACCATCTTGAAATATTTGAAAAAATGAGTTTTCAATTAGCAACATGGGATTATGATGAGAATATTGTAGGGGGAAATAGATATGATCATTTGCAATAGTCACGTCAAGACAGTGAGGACCCAACATAACTATCAATGAAGGTTGAAGTGTTTCAACTGCTGGACACAAATATGAACAATGAGATATTGAACAATGAAGGTCAAGAGATGTAAAACCACTACCCTTGGATGTGTTGATGGGAAGGTAATAACCCGAATGATAGTCGTGAAAGATGAAATAATGATGAGATGAGATGATTAAAGCATCATATCCCGAGCTTGTAACTAAGAAAGGTAAATCAACTGAAACTGTTTCATGAACGCTATTCAGAATCATCTTCTTTGCGTGATGAATGTGACAGTCCATTTCTTCATAATTGGTGACACATTGTACTAGCATCATAATTATCGGGAGAAGTGGGAAGGGAGGATAGTATAATAGACACATGACACTAGTCAGGATGGAATGAACAGAAAGGAGATTGATTCACACAATAATTCATGCATACATTCACACTCAAGAGGGTTTCAAGTGAAATGAAGGACAATATTTGAGATATGATATTCTCAAGGAAAGCTAGGATCTGCTCATCATGAATACATACGATAGATATGATTCCTTCAACCGAAGATGGTCTTTGGAGTTATCAAATTCCATGAGAGGTACACATTCAAAACCCGAGTTCATTGCAATAGACTTGTGTGAAGACAAATGAACCTAAAACAATTCTTGAGTCCAGTCAAAAGTGAAATATAGAGAGTTTGAAAGATTATATCTTAAATACCAAACATCTTTGAGAAATAGATTTACATTGAACGAAACCATGCAAAAAGAAGGATTGTGTGAGACAAACCAAATTTGATTTAGTTCAGGCGCATTACGAGATTCGTGAGATCCTGACATAACCATTAACAAAAGTTGAAGTGCCTAGAATCCCTGGCAGGTCCCAGAACTTCCCAAGACTGTAGAATCACATTTTGAAGCTTGAACCATATCATGCATGGTTTGAGGATAGATGTTGTCACTGGTTTCAATACTACTCACCAGATGGCAGCCATATTTCTCATGGGTTTCACCGGATTTTTCAACTTCAACAATCATATTACTCAAGTGGAAAGGCTCTTCTGATAACAAATTAAAAGATAAATGAATTGGGGAAATTTCATGAGTAGGATGATTTGAAGAGTTATCTTCATGCAAGAGAAGAGATGATGAGGGATGGGAAGGGTACTATATTTTTTTACTATTTTCAATCTCATCATGGACAACCTCACGAGCTTGTGATAACTAATAGATGAAGAAATGAAAAAGCATATAGTATCTCTATCGCAAGTAGATGCATTGCAAATGATAGAACATAAGGGATGGTGAGGTGAAGAGGAAATTTTGGTAAGAAAATCTTCTTTCACTGAATTAGATTTTGGATCAAAGTTAATATCTTCAAGAGAAACTGAAAGATCTAATGATTCACTTGGGAATTCGTCATGGCATATGTCAATAGAGTCATCATCACTGGAAAAAATGTTTCATGATGGGGACGAGGTTTTGGGGTGAACCAAAATCCATTTCCCGAATAAAATCATCTTGAGGCCTGTGGGTTATGGGCCCACGAAGCCTATCATAACTGCAAACCAGGTAGCCTCTCCTCATTCCCTATCTCAATGACTTCTTCTTCATTCATCTCCAAATCTTCAAACTCTCGATCCTCAGGATCTCTCAGCAAGTTCTTGAACTCTCTTTCCAAAAACATTGCCTACTAGTCAGTAGAATCTTGCTCCACCTCCATTTCCATTCCAGCAGACACTTCCCCATCCATGTTTTTCTTTTCATTTTCCACCTCATTGCTACCACCTGAAGTAGTCATGGCCTACTCATGGGCCTTCCATTTCTTGGTGAAAGGATGAAGCAGTTTCACCAGATGATTGGAAAGCACAAAGTCCCAGCACAAGGACCTTCGCTCTTCATCCAATTTCTTGTACACCGAGACAGCATCGTCATCCAAAACACTAGCCTCGACCCACAAAATCCTGCATAGGCACTCATAATAGGTCCTCATTTTCCCCTCACCCGGAACCGAAAAACGATGCGCCTCTTCTATCAACGGATCAATCAATTCCCCAAGTCATCGGAAATAAATAAATAAATAAAATCCTCCTTGGGCTCGAACCTGGCCTGATAATTTGGCTTCCAGGCGTTAAAAGGAAAGAGAACAAATAATGTGGGGAATCAATTGATGTCAATCACAAAATTGCTAGAAGGGCCTTAAAAATAAAAAAAGACAACATAGACATACTTAAATTCACATCAAACACATTTCTATTATTTACAGAGTCAATTACAATTTAAGGCATCTCAGCCTTAATCAAGAATTTTTCAATAACTACATTTTACCCTCTCTCACATGCACAGGTTTTTCTTCCTGTTTCTTTCTCCACTAATGAGTTATTAATATCTTATTATACATGCATTCAATTTTAACTGAATTTTTAACTAAAAATAGTTTACTAACTGAATCCAATTCATGGTTGGCCTAGTTGTCCATGTGGTTGTCCATGTGTCTTCTTTCTCTAAATTTTTTTCCATTAAGGGTTCGGATGCCCCTGCATTAGACTCCCGAGGTACAAAAATTATGACCTCCTGGTCATATGCATTTCCTTATCCTTAGCAATTCTACCCACTATTTCACTTCGTCAATGGAACTGCCTTCATGTGAGCTTCAACCAAACCTCTGCAATAGCAAGTCCTCCCTGCTACTAGATACCTTACCAAGCTTCTCTCCTAAGCTTAGTCTTTTGGAATCTCTCTGGTTCTCTCCTCTCGAACCAATTGAGCACTCATGCTCCAAGTTTGTTGCAATCTTCTCACCTTCACAAAATAAATTAAAAAAAAATTTACAAGCTTACATATCTTTAGCAAACTGTACCTCTTCTTTCTTCACATGCAAAACTCCTTTCCGTAGGAAATATTTTCCCGCTTTGATACCACTAGATGGGGACGAGGTTTTGGGGTGAATCAAAATCCCATTTCCCCAATAAAATCATCTTGAGGCCTATGGGTTATGGGCCCACGAAGCCTATCAGAACTGCAAACTAGGTAGACTCTCCTCGTTCCCAATCTTGGTGCCTTCTTCTTCATTCATCTCCAAATCTTCAAACTCTTGATCCTCAAGATCTCTCAGCGAGTTCTGGAACTCGTTTTCCTGAAACATTTCCTACTGGTCAGTAGAATCTTGCTCCACCTCCATTTCCATTCCAGTAGATGCTTCCCCATCCACACTTTTCTTTTCATCTTCCATCTCACTGCTCCCACCTAACGCATTCATGCCTTGCTCGTGGGCCCTCTATTTCTTGGTGAAAGGATGAAGCAGTTTCACTGGACGATTGGAAAGCACAAAATCCTAGCACAAGGACCTTCGCTCATCATCCAATTTCTTGTATGCCCAGACAGCGTCGTCATCCGAAACACTAGCCTCGACCCCCAAAATCGTACATAGGCACTCATAATAGGTCCTCGTTTCCCCCTCACCCAGAACCGAAAACCTATGCACCTCTTCTGTCATTGAATCAACCAATTCCGCAAGCCGTCGAAAAAAAATAAATAAAAAATATAATAAAAAATTCCTCTTGGGGCTTGAACCTAGCCTAATAAGTCGACTTCCAAGCATTAAAAGGAAAGCGAACAAATAAGGTGGGGAATCAGTTGATGTCAATCACAAAATTGTCGAAAGGGCCTGACAAATAAAAAAGGACAACACAGACAGACTTAAATTCACATCAAACGCATTTCTATTATTTACAGAGTCGATTACAATTTAAGGCATCTCAGCCTTAATCAAGAATTTTCCAGCAACTACATTTTACCCTCTCTCACACGCATAGGTTTTTCTTCCTGTTTCTTTCTTCACTAATGAATTCTTAATATCTTATTATACATACATTTAGTTTTAGCTAAAATTAGTTTACTAACTGAATTCGGTTCATGGTTGGTCTGGTTGTCCATGTGGTTGTCCACATGTCTTCTTTCTCTATTTTTTTTTCCATTAAGGGTTCAAATGCCCCTGCATCATTTCCCAAGGCTACGGATTGATTGAAATAATTGATTGCATTTGATTTACCACCGAGATTATCAGATTGAGAATCATCCAAGAATGGAAACTCATTGTTTTGACATGGATGGTTCTTAAAAAGAGAGGAAATATTGAAATCATATTCACCTTCTTGCTCCTCTACCTACGTACTGTGATTTCTTTGTACTTGACCACAATCTGGGCCAGTAGTTTAAGAAACAAGAGAGTGTGAGAAACTAGTTGGTGGAGCAGATTGGTCAAGTGGATTAAGATAAAAAGAGTCATGGAATGTAGATGAGAGAGGATAGAAAAAGTACATATCAGATTTGAGACTAGAGTTATGAATAGTGACATCATCTTGCAGAGTGGAGGAGTTAGTCTTTTCTATAGGCCTCATAATCGATTCTGGAATTTCCTCCATTGAATCTCAGTCATGAAAAGTAGGAGAAGAATGAGAATATGGATTGGGAGTTTGATTTGTATACTTTTAAACTTTGTAACCATCACAAAGAGGCACCCCTATCGGAACTAGAAAAGGAGGAGGACAAAGAAAAAGTGAACAGTAAATTCCTCCCATGAAATTAGAGGTGCCGCATGATTCACAAGAGTTGGGGAAGTAGAAAAATCATGGGGTTCAGGTTCACAGCGTGAAGTGATAAGAACCAAGCACTCAAACTCTTGTTTCAAGAATTCCCAATTGAAATCTTCTTCTGGAATTTCATAGCAAAGGCGAAGGAATCAATTAGAAAAAATCTTAATTGATTAATTAGGCTCCATTCTTAAGAGATTAATTATTTTACAAACATTTTGGTAATTATACTCACCTAATGCTTGATTAATCTCCTTTAGGAAGTGATGAAGGGAATGAATGGAAGCGGGTGGAAAGGTATGGCACCATCGATTAGCAAGACCCTCAAGGGTGAGGAAGAAAATAACACAAGTCAACTCTTCATTGTCAATTTCGTAAGATTCACAAAATTTAATAAAATCGGAAATGTTCTTGGTTATGAATGTTCCATCCTCACCATCAAACTTTAACTAGGACAAGTTATTGAGAGGCTCACCTGGGACTAAAATTGATAAAGGGAAAAATTGGAGAAATACCCTAGGAGAATGATTTGTGAATGATACATTTAGATAAGAGGTTCAAACCAAATGCAATGGGCTCAGCTTGTCATCTGGCCCTCCTTCTAGCACCATTTTGTTGACGGTGCTGGAAATCTATTAACCTAATGAAAACTTGACTAAACTGAGAAGGGGGGGGGGGTAAATCAGTTTAGCATATTCATGTATATTAAAATTCTTTTCATTAAACTCATTAATTGAAACAAATAATGAGTAGAGGATTGAATATGTGAACAACAAGTACCAAAACATCAAAACAGATTCTTCAATATAGCAATATCTAGAAAGTTATCAAAACATTTCAATGTATCACAACTTTTTCTCCTTCTTCTACTCCTTTGCATTGTTGATCTTGTCCATTAGTGTATACGTTGCCTTGTTGTTTCTCCTTAATTGTTCCTTCTTGTTTCTCCTTTTCCTCTTGCTTCTCCTTCATTGTTCCATGCTACTACTCCTTTGCATCTCACCTTTTTCTGCTTTCTACTCCTTTGCCTTCTTTTTCTTCTTGTTTCTCCTTGCCTTGCTACCTCTTAGCTTCTCGTTTTCCATCACATATTTTCTTCTTTGCTACCTCTTCATTTCACTTTTGTCTTCTTTTCCTTGCTCCTTATCCTACATACCTTGATGCTCCTATTTCTTCTTTTCCATCAATGGTAATAATGCCATCAATATCCCCCTTTGGCATTGATGACTTAAAATTGCTCCTCCCCCTTTTGCCCTGAGAAAAAAACTTCTCCTTACATTTTCTTATCTCCCACTTTAAAATCAATGACAAGGGTGGCTAGTTTGAAATGAAAAGCATTAAGGGGATATCGAGTGATTGTACAACTTTATCTAGTCATCATCAACTTCATAACAAGCTACTATAAGGTTACTTGGTTCAACTTCAAAATATTTAGGCAATATCCTCCATAGAAAATAAGTATGGTTTAGTCCTCTATTTCAAATAAATCTTATGCATCTCATATTTAACATAGTTATGGCCCTCCATTCATGGGATATTTTATATTTACTAGACAACTATTATTTCTATTCCTTTCTACATATTCAAGAAATGAACATGTCATCAATTCTTTCAAACTAGATTTGTGCTATCAATAGAGGATGTGTTCATACAACTTTCCTTTGAATTATTCCATAAGATTGTTACCACTAATGTTAGAGCCAAAACTTCTACCAGATCAAAGAAAAAAATGGGGAACAATAATGATAGAAAAGCATTTAAAAGCCCTTAGACAACCATTGCATATATTTATGGCCAATGTGGACCTTTCAAGCCACGGGTAGAAATGCATGTGTCTCCAAGAAATAATAATGAATACAAAATCCACTTAATCTGATATGGATTTTCCTTAGGCCCCTTTCTTCTCAACAAGTGCATGAACCAAATTAGTTGCTCTGTGCACAGTTGTAATGCTCTCAATGCTCTCTTCCTTCATTGTGATCTTAAATTCCTCTTTCTAGATCATTGAATTGAGAAACCATCAAAAAATACTTTCGAGTAGGGGTAGCATCATTGTTGGCACCTTGAACTCAACAGTGGCCACAAATCATGATTTTAGCTCTAGGGAATTTTACATGCCTCTATCAAAAGTTAGATAATAGCCATATATTATTTCTTCCTAGAGTCATGGCACAAAACTTTAATGCATAAAAGTACCAACAATCAAAGCTCCAATTCATATAAGATTGATGCCAAGTAACAACTTGGATGTTGCAACATAGACCTCCATGGTTGTAATAAGAATGAATTGGAGAAGTTCTTTCGATGTGTAAGAAGAATGCACTAGAGTACTTCTTTGGATGTCTATAACTTGAATCAATGTTGTCTTATTCTGAAGATCGTGTTGAATTTAGGCTCTAGAACAATATTCCCAATTCAACTATTTCAAAAGCTAACCTTCTCTAATACAATATTAATGCTATTGTCAACATATTGTAATATGTAAACTGGCCCCATATATATATATATATATATATATATATAATATATATATATATAAAACATAGATTATATGTTGAAAGAAACATTAATATATCCCACATTTGCCAACTACAACTGATATGCCAAGGAAATTATAGGTTGGAAAGTGGTATTAATGTAAATAACACTCTCCAACTCAAACAATGTAAAGTATGTTGCATATGTTACCGTTGATCACCCAATATATTTTTTTTCATCAAAGAAAATAATATAAATAAAGCTCTCCATGAAAATCATACAAGGAATATTGTATATAGAACACTCTCCAATAATATAATAACGTTGCTCCAACATGATAAAGGATGTTCCATGTATTATAAACATGCTAAAAATAATAACATTGCTCCATGTACAGTGATGTGCGGTTTGACGGTAGGTCCTCTTGTGCGAAGCCCAGGAGACCGAGGTTCAAATCTCACGGAGTACAGTGACCTGTTATGGTGGCGGCTAGAGGGGCGGACTCCCCAAACCGTCTGAGTCTGCTCTTGCTAAAATCATAGGATATTAGTATACCCGACTTACAGGTGGTTGGATATACTCTTGGTGTTATAGTGGCCAAATATGAGGTTTGATCCCGGGTCTCTCCTGGATTAGGCTTGATAGTTACCGATTCACCATGTGGTTAAAAAAAAAAAAATGCTAATCCATGTATTGTAAACAGGTTGCTCCATGTATAATAACGTTGCTCCATGAACGATAACCACTGCTCCATGTATGATAAACACTACTCCATAATATAATAGCGTTGCTTCAATGAATGACAAACATTGCTCCATACAATGAGTGGATATATGAGAGCCAAAAGGCTTGATAGTGATGAAAAGCAGCAATGTTGCATATATAATATTAATGCCAGAACATTTCCATGTATAGCGATAAACTAAAGGTCCCCAGTTCGAACCTGGGCAGCACCACCATCGTTGAATGAGATGGGCGTTACAAAAAAATGAATGGCAGTCCAATATTTAAGATAACTCTGCTAGTTCTTGCTTAGGGCACAAAATCCTAACAATTCCCTTTGAGACTACTTCCGACGAGGTCATCCTTGAGACTACTTCCGACGAGGTCATCCAAAATAAGGCTCATAATTGCTTGCATGGATTCAAGTCCATTTGCAGAATAATTATTCTAAGAGACAGCCAAATAAAAAAGTTTGAACATCTCAATAATGAGGTCCTTTAATTCAAGATTCAACATTATTATGCACATTGTAACTCTCCAACAATTTTGAGAAGGGAAACCCTAATTGCAAAGGAGGGACTGTTCATGCTCCCCAGCTCCTTAAAACTTTCAATGATGAGAGTTAATATATCTTTCATCAAGGCGCGATATGATACAACCATTGCAGGATAATGCACCATAATGCACACGATAATCCACCATTCATGTGCATATCATCTTAACGCATCTTCGTAATATAACGTGCTGGCCTTTCATTTAGGTACTCAATAGATCGCTCTCTATCCATGATCCAATGAGTGTACAAAATGGGAGAATCCTCGAGACCAACTTTAGGAAATATAGATAATTCTCAAATTCAATAACTCTCGTAGACATTTACAGTTGCCTACTTTATCTATTGATCTCCATTCTGTTAGTGTCAAACGAAAACTTTTATATTTTCCCACATAGACTACTGGAACATCATTCAAATACAAGAATGAACAAACTACAACACATATCTGAAGAAAACTCTCAAATTGGTAAAGAAATTGATATTCATTGCCTCGAATTTATGGTAAACAATACACTGGCAGTGGCAAATCCTGTAACCAAAAAAAGGCTATACTCTAGTCAAAGTCTTTTGGTATTAAATTCATTTCTTGGAATCTCCAAAATGATACTCGACAATGCAGGAAGCCAACAACCAACAACGCACTTGGAAATGCATCCTCAGTGATAATTCAAGGTATTTTAAAAAGCTTCATCAATTTTAAAACAAATTCCAATCTTGAAGTGACAGGTCGTGCCTATAATTTTATTTTAATATATCTATGGATCTGGTTACATGACTCACTAGTTCATCCTCAACTTCAAAATGCCTACTAATAATTTTTGTGCTTCCTGCTATTCCCAATAATTTTCACACCAAATTCATCTGCAAGGTCAAGAGCCTCTAAAATTGCAGCATACTCCATCTGTTTTTTTTCTCAAGCATCACACTAGACGACATGATTTCCTTTTTATGCCTAGGGCCAATATTCATCATTATTGCTATAATAAATGTTAGCATTGACGTATCTTCACCATTCTTATGTCTTTGATTTCTCTTTTTTTAGTTTTCTAAATGAAATAGATGTGTTGGAAATAATGTTTAATTAGTTATGTAAAGTAGTCTGCAGATTTTGTGTTCACTGAAAAATTAAAGCAACATATTGTTAAGGTAGTCACCTGTAATGTGATTAGATTTGTTTCAGAGTTGATTTTAGTAATAGTTTTACTATATAAGAATGTAGTTAATAGTTGAATTAATATAGAAGATTTGCAACATTTCTTAGCTCACACAGTAACTGTGTTTTTTAATTGTTTTATTTTTTTTATGTATTTTTTCTTCATAGTACTATTGGCTTCTCAATTGGGTTGAAATAATTCATTTCATATTCTACTAGTGGTATAAGAGCACGTAAAATTCTTTTGGGTTAAAGTTGTATTGTTGGAATTTAGCAAAAGTTAATTATGTGAATTCTAAGTAGATGATAGTTCCAGAATTTGATGGGAACTATTATGATTATTGGTGCATTAAGATGCTAACCTTTTTTATTGGAAAAGATTTGTGGGAGATTGTTGAATCATGATATGAGGAGCCACCGGATTGGAATGCTCTTACAGCGAATGAAAGAACAACAAGAAAGGAAGCAAGGAAGAAGAATGCTCAAGCTTTGTTTCACATTCAGATAGTTCTTGATAAGAGCTTATTTCCAAGAATATCACGAGCAAAAAATGCCAAAGCTGCGTGGGAGACTCTACAAGAAGCTTACCAAGGTAGTGATCAAATTAAGGTGGTCAAGCTTCTTGAAACTAAAGTTCGAGAATTTGAAGATGCAAGAAGGTGAAAGTATCAGTGACTATTGTGTGAGAGTCAAAGATGTGGTCAATAAAATGGCTACACTTGGAGAAGTTGTAAGTAATGAAGTTTTAATTAAAAAATTATTGATATTTTTAACACATAGATGGAATCATGTTGCAATAATCATGGAAGAAAGTAAGGATTTAACAAAACTACAGTTTGATGAAATGGTTGGATCTTTAATGTCTCATGAAGAAAGATTGAAGGAAACTTTTGAAGCTGTAGAGAAAGCTTTTTCCTCTAAATTACAAATTACAAAGAATGAAGATGTAAGTAGCAGCAGTACCAAAAGCCATCAAGGTCAAGGTAAATGGCAAAGCCAAAATTATTCAAGAGGTAGAGAAAGAGGTGGCTCTAGTGGAAGAGGTGGAGGTAGATTTGATAAGAGAAATGTTCAATGTTACCATTGTAACAGGTATGGTCATTTTGAAAGAGAATGCAGATTGAAAGAAGGTAAAAATGCTAATTATGCTCAAGAAAGTGGTGAGTATCCTCTAGATCACTTATTTTTATCTTATGCCAAAGGTGAAAATACTAGTAAAGATGTTTGGTACCTAGATTCTCGATGCTCTAACCATATGACACGGAATGAGAAGTTGTTTTCAGAAAAGGATGGAAGTTTCAAATCCAAGATCCAGCTTGGCGATGATAAATCATTGGAGGTTGCTGCCAAAGGAGCTATGGAGGTCCAAACAAAAGAAGGTATAAAAAGTATTCATGTCATTTATTATACTCCATAATTGAAGCATAATTTGTTGAGTGTTGGGCAGCTCTGTGAGAAAAATTATAAAGTAGTCTTTGAAAATAAGACATGTATTATCTATGATAAGAATAAGGGAAATAGGGTGACCATTGTTGTGCCTATGACAAGAAATATGATGTTTCCCTTGAGGTTTGATGAACATAATAGAAATCTTGCTAATATGGCTTATGAGGATTCAAGTTGGTTATGGCATCTCAGGTATGGGCATTTAAATTTTCAAAGTTTGAAGTTTCTAACCTCACATGCATTAGTTTCTGGTTTACCCAAGGTAGAAGAGCATAAGGAGGTTTGTGAAGGATGTGCTAAAGGAAAGCATGCAAGG
>APFE030303388.1:0-12270 GCA_000404065.3 Pinus taeda
TTAATTGATAGATGGTTGGTTTGAATTAATTTATTTTTTTACATATAGTTTGAGTTTAGAATGTGTTTTAACTCATTTAAGTAATAAACATTTCCACTCTTCTATCCGATGTTGATGGGCTGTTGTGTAGGTAAATCCCCTCTGTGGACAAAAGCGATCCCTCTAGCCTAACTGAGGTCTAGCAACAATCAGGCATGCTAACACGCAGGTTCCTAATTTCAAAATAAAGGCCAAGATGAGAGCCTACCTTGAGAGCCTACCTCGAATCCAACGCTTATATTTGTGGATGGGTTGCCACTTCCGTTCTTTCGCTTTAGCCAGTCGCGCTCTTCACGATCTCCGTGAACATACACCTGCACAAGAAAAGGACAAGACAAATACAAGCATAAAATACGGGAAATGCAACTATGTACCGGTCAGAAAAGATACAAATCAAACATCATAATCAAAGATACATGAGTGGAACCATAATGATAGTCGTTTATCTTATTAATGAAACAAAAGAGAATACAACCAAGTTTTGACGTCGAATCCTCCTTTGGTTGGGTCCAACCAGCAAGTCCTTCAAGCATTCACCCTTGAAAATAGATATCCCAAGACAACTCTCTCTCTCACACACAAGTTTACACAAGATGGAAACACTTCACAACCTTCCTTAAGCACTAAAGCAATCCCACACTTATCACACCAGTTGCCTATCAAGCTTACACACTATTAGCAATGCTCTAAACACAATCAATTCCAAACTAGCAGCTCATGGCAATGGTGGGGGCTTAAATAGGAGAAGGAGTCTCCATGAATGGTGTGAGGATAAGCTTATCTCCAAGGAAGGTGGCTCAAATGACGAAACAAACATGCCAGAGAAGGGAGAGCGACATTTACAAGGCCAACAACTAGGTCTGGAGTCATCTGGAAGGCTGGCTGTTAGAACAAATTTGCCCAAACTGGATCATCGCAGGTGCACAACTGCACTGGAGCGCCGACATCACTGCTGAATAACAAGGAAAGTCATATCAACGTGATCATACATAAAGATCAGCGCGCTATCACATGAAATCCGACCAGCGCGGGAAAGGCGCGTGCTTCCGCGCTGGCAGCGCATTGAGTCTGTTTAGGAGCGCTCATCAGCACGTTTATTTTTAAAACAGTCGCAATGATAGAGGAAACTTTGGCAAAATGGGTCATTTGGACACATTAGAGAGCATGAGCATGATGAATTTGGTCTCATGACATAGTAGGAAGACTGACAGGGAGGCAGTGACAAATTACTCTGTAACATGGATGATTAAATTGAATTTATTTATATTTTTAAATATCTTTTGATTTAGATATATATCTTGCATCGTTGAATATTAAACATTCTAACTCCCTTACCTTATAAAGCAAGCAAAGTTAACCCTAATCAAACCAAAATTCAAATAAATTGATACACATCTTTTTAATTAAGTATTTCACATACTTTTAACATTTGTAATGTCTATCTTAGGTATATGTGATATTATAGCATATTTCTTGCACTATCATAGCCATTGGAGTCCTATTTTATTGGGATTATCTTTGAAAATTTCACAATTTAATGATTTTCCTTCCTGAAATGAGTATATCCCATACATGGTATTGGTTACAAAAATAATTTCCATGCATGCTTTAACACAATTCTCTATATCTCATCCCTTAATAATATTGACTTATGTATATTGGAGAAATGGATATATTTAGCCAACAATGTGTGGGTCTACAATATATTCACATGAATAATTTTTTCTTAACTGAATATTTAATAGATATAAAGCATATTTTATGCATTAATGGTGTAAAATTCATACCCAAAATAAATTGATATTCCGAGAGGTGTTTAAGAATCAAAGGAGATACTAGAGAGTCATGTCAATGATCTAAATAGAGATGTGAGATGGATTCAACCTAGTTAAATAAGTTAGTAAAGAAAACTGACACGGTATCAAAATTTGTGTTAATTATATTACATCATTAATATGCTTAATGTACATGTTTTCACTCCTCTAACCTATGCCAATGGTTGATTAACTTGACTTGGTTTGTCTCCTTCAATATAATTTGATTTAGGGATGTCTTGCGTCCTTAAATGATAAAAAATTTCACTCCTCTAACTTAAGTTGATGGATGATTGACTAGACTTGAATTGTCTCTTTAAATATTATTTGAGTTAGGGATAAGCCTTCTATCTTTAATTGATATCCATTCTAATTCTCCTATCCTATGTAAATTTCATCTTTTAGTAATACACATTGTAATAATCCCCTACTCTATGGTGATGAAGGATTGACTTGACTTAATTTCCCTCTTTGAATATGTTTTTATTTAGGGATATGTCTTGCATATTTGAATAATAGATACTTTCCTTATGTTGATGGATGATTGATTTGACTTATTTTTTCTCTTTGGATATGTTTGATTTAGAAATCATGTCAAGGGAATTCTAGTTCCTCTAAGGCTTATAAGGATTGAATCTTTAAATAGTAGACACCCTCACTCTTGTACCCTATGGTAATGCATGATTGAATTGACATGATTTGTCTCATTAAAAATTTTAAAGTCCTTAATATCCCTAACCCCTAAAGCATATAGAAGATTATGTATTTTTATGTAATGTATTCCATCATTAGTCAATAATGCCTATGTAGTAGTATGAACATAATTATTGCGAGAAGGCTTACCGGAAGGTTCCTCCTACTAGAAAGTTCATTTCCTATAATTCTCTTAGGGGATAAAGTAGTATATATAGAGGTAGAAGCATTGTAAAATATGTCTCATGGATTCATTTGTAAATTGAGCTTTTCTTTATTAGATATTCCCCTCTTAAAGAGGAAGTGAAAAGGACCGATGGTGATAACATGGAAAAGTGGAACTGGATGCGTGCACGTTTTCTGAGTATAGACTTGACAAGGATGACATATTTTGACCGCTTCAATATAGTCTTTGAAAAACGAAGGCCAAAAGTAGCCTTCTCGCAAAATATTTTGGGCTGTTACAAGCCCTGATAGATGACCGCCACAAGCTCCACTATGGAAATCATTAAGAATTGACTTAGCTTCCTCCAAAGTTAAACAACACCTAAGGATTGAATCAATCCCATGACAATGTAATATGTCACCTATAATAACATAATTCTTAGTGAGGTATATAATGATATATCCATACTAAGGATCTTGTGAAGAAATGAGGAATAAATGTTCATCAGGGAAATTTTCCTTGTAAATAGCTACTTCTTCATAAGCCAACTTTGATATAAACTCTGAAAATACTAAAGATTTCTTATATTTAGCCGACATGAATTCTAGATCGAATTCTTGCAAAATAATAATCCATCTATTGTATTTGCCCCCAATCACTTGCCTACTGAGAATAACCTGAAATGGATTGACAGCTGCTAAGACAAACATTTTTCGAAGCAGAATGTAATGTCGAAGCTGCTGGAAAGGATGGACAGCTGCCAAAGCCAATTTCTTAATGGAGAATAGTGTAGTTCATGACCTACCAAGCCACAAATTAAGTAGTAGATTACATGCTCATAGAAATCATCATCTTCTTGAACCAAAACCATACCAATAGTTGATTCTGCAGTAGTGAGATACAAAAGGAAGTCTTTACTATAATCGAGTGGACTCAACAATGTGTTAGGGTCCTATAATAATAGGATTCATAATTTTGAATTGGTTGTGGTTAGTCTTGTAATATTGTACATACTTTGGCTTTCTATAAAATGTTTTCCATATTAAAAATTAAAAAATGTAAAGAGGGTATGCCCTAAAAGAATAATCAAAGGACAAAAGGAGAAAAAGATTAAAAAAAAGTGAAAAATATGAACCCCAAAAAAGGAATAAAACAGATCATGAAATTGTGCAAATTCAAATGCCACTAATTTTTACTTTACTATGAAAAATAAGATTGTGTGCAGCTTATCAGAAATGCCACAATCCATGATGGTCAAATAGCTTAATCTTGACTCATTCATGGTCTAAATTTTATGTTGATAGATAGAGATTAAGATCTAGCCAAACTATTTAACCTTGGCATATCAATAGTTAGGTAGAGAATAAAAATGAGCTCATCAGTTTAATCTGAGCCATTGGAAGTTATAAGGTTAGAATTAGATAGTTTTTTTGTCAAAAGAAAATGAAATAAAGGGTCAGCAAGCTCAAATGCACCCAATCAAATGAAGAGAAAATGTTAGGATAAATAAAGGGTAGGTAGAAGAAAGGTTGCAAATGCACAAGCTTGTTGAGCAAAAGCACATTTATCATGCTTAATCCTATGTTTCATGTGCAAGATGATTTATAATAAAGAAAGGATATTCACAAGCTTGTTTACTAATTTCCCCTCATTTCACTACACCCCCACATGCTTATTTGCTAATTTCTCCATTATCCCTTCATCACTTATAAATACTATTTTTTCCCCTCATTTCGACCTCTATCCCTTAGTTTCACACATTTCCCTAGAAATTACCCTTCAAAGATCATCCCCCCTTCCCAAAACCCCTTTCTCTTGTGTGAAACCCATTCCCCATTACAAATCTTACTTTCCCCCCTTATTAATTTACCTATTTCCTTTCAAAACCCACAAAATCCCCCTTATCCTAAGTTTTCATGCCCCCGCTTTATGTAATTAACATCCCCCATTTCATATTTCCCCAAAAAGCCTTTTTAAACCACCAACCCTTAGTGCGGTTAAAAAACCCTCACCACATAACCCATGGTCCCACCTTATTACCCATTGCCTATATTAAGAAACCTGACATTATGTGCTAAATTAATTACATTTTTGTGTAATTAAACCTCAAGCCCCACAAATCAATGTCTTGATTCCCTCTGTGCAACACAACCTCGTGATAGCCCTCTGATCTCCTACCCCCAGATCTGATGGTGTATAGCCATATTGCGTGGACTCATCGTCTAACCAATAACAGCCCGAGAGCACGCGAGATTCATGGTTTTTCCTAGGCATTGTTCTGCTACATGGTGGTACCAAGCTGGATCACGTGCTCACGAAAAATACTGCCTACCCTCCAAAATCAGTGTGATGGCCCAGAAAACCGCCTCCCTGCCCAAACCAAAAACTTCCCACTGTTAAATGATTATTTCTGCACAAAAATGTGATTATTACCCGTTAAAAGGCCAAAAAAGCCCCAATTTTCTCTTTTCTTTCGTTTTTCACTACAAACTTCTACTTAGCCATTTGCAACAACTTGAAACCTCTACGACCAATTTAACCACCATTTGCTACCTAAAGAAGCTCCAGATACCTAATTAAAGAAATCAGTTGACAATTAAAGCCACAATACCCTCTTCATTCACCACTGAACCAAGTTTGCAAGCTAGACTGCCAAATTCCAGGTATTCTTAGGAAAAAATAGAATGGCCCTGTCAATTTGAAATGCACAGTTAAAATTGAATGGTTAATTAATTGAAATTAATTAAGAAACTTCCCTAAATTGAGGAGAAAATTATTTTATACCCAAAACCCTTCTTTTGCAGATGGTAACTACTCTCCCACTCTAGTAGAGTTTCTAAACCTCACTCCTGAAACTAATACAAACCTAATTCATATATGTAAACCCCATTATGGCTTCCCAAACCACCCTAGACATGAGACCTCTACAAATTCCTCACCTGGACATCGACCACCTTGCATTAGTAGACAAAGACTTCCAAATAAAGGACGCAGCTTCACCTTCCTACCTTCTAAAGCTCCACTGCTGGAGTAAGGACAAATTCTTGATCGAGAACGATGGCATTCACCTTTGGGAGTCTAATTTCCCCAAGTATTTTTTTCCAGAAGTACACCCATTGCCTAAAATCATCCACTTCTATAATGCTTGTTACATTCCCAACCAAAGAGCTATTGTCACCCCTGACCAACAAGTTTTGTTTACCATCACTATAGAATCCATTAACCAAATGTTGTAGGTAAAACCAAGCCCTAATGAGACCCCACTGTCTATTGGAGACTTGTTGGACCACTATACCAAGTTAGACCTTCCCAGAATAGCCCAAATTTTCCAAACTTTCATCATAGAGGACTTTCATACTCCTACAGAAAGTCCTCCATATGCTACCACCATTTTTTCTGAGAGAGGCAGACAAATCATAACCATGCTCTCCTGCATTCTAGGATACACTACCAATGAGCATGTGGATGAGGTTGTCCTTTATTTCCTCTCCATATTTAGCTCAGGCAAGCCTCCTGCTGTAATTTACAACTATTTTTAGTTCATAGCAGATAGGATGCATGAGAAATTCACCAAATTACCTACTGAAAGAGTGCTCAAGTACTCAGTTGTATTATTTCATATGTTCTTGTATTATTAATCAGATAAATTCCCTGTTAGCATCTAGAAGTTGGATACCAAAGGAAATCCAACATCAGTTATCTATTGGACACCCTTGATCCAAAAGTACTCCACTGTATTCACTTACAAGGACCTCATTGATTCATTTGTCCATCCAGTTATGAATATGCTAACCAGTAGCCCTCAGCCCAGAATCAGTTAAGAGATCAAAAGTGTGTTACAGTTGGCCAACAACAATGAGGTGGGAGACTGGTATCTATACCAAAACCACACAAAAATAAGAATTTATAGATGCCAACTTGCCCCTTACAAACTGCCCAAATACCTCCCCATGAGGATATGTGCACTAGAATACCTTAGGCAGATTATCAATTCTAATGAAGTCAACTTCCTAGTAGCTAGGAAGAAAACCCAATTTAGAATGAAAATCAATTGGGCCCCATCATTTGTAATACCAGAGAAGTTGGACAAGAGGCAGATAACATTTTGCAGCAAATGAAGTTCAAAAATAGTTTTATGTGGCAGTGTGACCCTCATGGAGTCATAAATAAGTTGAGGATCAAGGTCAAATTGGAACCTTTTATCCATCATCCCAGACCAGACATTGAGAGGTTTTCCAACCAATCAAAAAGGTTGGAAAATAGTCTAATAAACATGGATAGTACTGTAGTTGATGTATAAAATACATTAATTAATGTAGAGAAACAAATTGATGAAACTTCCTTCCTTTAGGTTCTAGAACTAGGATAACCAATTAATATTCCTCCTATTTTACGGACTCCAGCAAATGAAGACAGGAACCAAAAGAGAAATAGGGAAGAAGGTTGTATGTTAGTTATGGAAACCATAGATGAATAGTTTGAGATCAATTACAGGAAGAGGCCCAAGCTTAATCTTGTAACTGAACAAGAAGACACCATTGAATCAGTGGAAATCACTGACAGTAATACAATGGTGGAAAGAAGCAAAGGGACAACAACTTCAGGAGAAACCCAGCAGCTCTCAACATCTAACACTCAATTGATTGAGAGACAACTCAGTGTTGAGGTTTCTTCATGCACCAGGCTAGTGGATAAAGAAAAGGACAACAAGAACAGGTATAAAGAAATTAAGTTGAGAAATGAGAAGTTAAAGGCTAAAACCTATGCTCAATACTTCAAGCACACACCAGCAAATCAAAGTAGGTTGATGCAGCTTTTGACATCAAAACAGGAAAAATGTAGGTGTCATTCATGCAGCCTATTGTCCAGCAGCTAATAACATCAAATGACTACAGGAAAACAATTTTAATGTTTTGGCCAGGGATGTTCATCCCATTGATCAAATTGAGTTCCATAAAAAAGCAGGTAAGATTATTTTTTCCACCTTGACAGGAAAAGCTATGGCTACACATAAGCTGCAAAGTTCATTGTACAACATTACAGCACAACACAAATTGGAAAAGGCCTCCTCACAGGACAAGGACAACATGATCAAGTCATTGGAGGACTTGGTAATTGAATTGGGACATGATCCCAATGATATCAAGGCTAATGAGAAGTTAATAAAAAATAAGAATGAGGACATTGCTACTCTCAAAAAGTAACTCAAATTGCCTCATTCAGAGCACCCACGTACAAAAGAGGTCCTTGAGAGCCAAACTCATTAGGAGGAGATGATGTACCTAGTCTTACAACTGAATGATCAACTAAAGGAAATGGAAAAGGAGTTAGACATCTTGATACAGTTAAAACAATCTAGTCTTGAGACTACCCCTACCACTGTTATCCCAACAGTTACTACATTAGTACCTTCCACTTTGGCAGCATCATTGGCTCCTATAGCTCCACTAGCTACAGCACTACCAGCTGCCATAAGCTAAGTAAGTTAGTCAAAGCAATGGAATATATGTACATTCAGACCAGATAGATAAACAAGCTTAAGGAAAAGATAACCAGTCTAGAGAGTGACTATAAGCTTGCCCAAGTTATGCACAACGAAGAAGTACAAAAGATAACTAGAATGAATGAAAGGATAAAAAGCTTGGAGAAGGAATTGACTTTAAAGGAACCAATGGGCCAATCCAAGGAACAGTTATGGGCCAATATCATTAACTCTGCCAATGATATTTGGCTATCCATTCAAGTAATTTTTGAACAAATTGACTTAGTGAAAGAGGATATAGAAGCCATACAGAGAGTTACAAAACTTGAAGACATGCCAGAGGAATCCACTAGGATTATTCACTTCCTCAACTCCAAAAAAAAATATGAATTACAGGAATTGAAGATACCTGACAAAACATCCACAATACTAGAAGTAAAAAGGGTCCTCACCAAGAGGAATTTGATGATGAACCTAGAAGATAAGTGCCAAACCATGCAGCTGGCTATAGACATATTCATGGTTAAGTTTGATGTTTTGAGGAAGAAAGGTCTGCCAAATCCCTTGGTAATAAATGACAAATTGATGCCACAGGAAGACTACAATAGAATAATTAGATAAGTGGCCAGAGATCAAGTAAATACTTCATCTATGAAGGGGATGCCTACTAGCAAGGTCCTATATTAGACCTTTGAGAACCTATTTTACCTCCAGCATGAGGTAAAAAACCTTTTTTTAAATAAACCCACTTTTGCCAAATACACTGAGGCAAATGAAATATACAGGAAGATGGTAAATATCTAATTACCAGATGCAGAAACATGGGAGAAATTGAATGACTTACTATAGAAATACATAGTCAAAATGTAAAAATGTACAGTAAGGATGAAAACATCACAGTAAGAGGATAATGAGAGATCAACCAGGTAAAAGAGTATCAGTTGAAAGTGTATTAGTTGAAAGGTCAAAGTACAAAGAACAACTAGCGTGAAAACCAACAACAAAGTAGAGAATTAAAATCAAAATATCAGAGCATAAAGATAGAACAACCTAATAAACAGGGACAACATAGAACAGTTGAACATTTGTCTCTATCTTCTTGCATGAAGATATTTCTTTCTCCTAGAATAATTCCCAAGGTAGTTTTGGATATTTTGTAAACTATTTTTGTATAAATACTTCATAAATCGAAGTATTGTGTGTGGATCTCTATACATTTGTAGAGTTGTATTGATCATAAACCTAAGGGTTATTGTACCAATTTTTCAAGTCAGTAAACTGGACTAAGCAATAAAGAAATGGAATTATAGGATTCGTGTGTTGAGCTATTACAGTGAAGTATTTTCTTTGTCAAATTTGTTATTTTATTATGTTTTTCATAAACGTAAATGTTATCTAAAGTGAATGAATTAACTAGAAATTTATCTCATAATTTTTTTAAGTACACTATGTTTTGAACAACTGATCATTTCTATGTTTTCTTCTGATATCTGAATCTGAGAATCCTTAATTTCTCTCCCATCCTGGTTTACCTATTTAAATTTCTTCATAATCCATCCTAAGGAACCCTTAATTTCTCCTTGGATCCGATTGAAAGAAATTTCACCATCCAGCCTTGAGATCTGAAGTAACTTAGGTACCTTGTCTTGTAGACACTATTTTTAGAACTTGATCCAATCATGTTTGCTTCACATTTGACCCCATAGCCCATTAGTAAAACACATCCCTCTATCCATCTAATTATGCGATCCCACCACCAAATCCAAATCAAAACCCAAGAACAATCATAACTAGCCTAAAATTGATTGACTAAACAAAGTTAAAACATAAAGAGAGAGCCCTCTCTGAGCATTAGGAAGGCTAGATCCTAATCTCCAAAGTAGGTTTAAGGTTACCTCTATCATTTCTTTCTCTATCAACTCAAAAGAAATTTTGGAGTGATAACATATTGGCGACTCACTGGGGACTTCGATCCTCAGTGTAATAAAACTTTAAGGAAACCAAAAATACCATATTTTTCCCCTTGAGGTCATTTACAGTTGATGTTAAAAAGTTTCAAAGAACAACTAAAAAATTAAAATTTTGGCTCCTAAAAAGACTCACTATACCAGGGAAAGTCCAAATCCAAACCCTGCTACAATAGTTGATGACCCTAACAAAATTTTAAGAAAACCAAAAAAGGTAGAAACTCAAGCAAGTAGTAGCTAGTTAGTTAAATAAAATTCACTCCTTGAGGAATCATCAGCTTTAGAGGATATTCCATTTGATTTGTCATTTTTCCTCTCATTGTTTAGAACTAAATCAGAAAATGCAATTCATGAAACTATGTTAGACCCTAATTTTATTCAATTCATTGAGTCAAAAAAGGTGCCTATACATCCAGATTTAGATAAACTTGTGTTGGATACTTTTGACAAGCTAGAAGATTTAACCTCTACATTGATAAGCCATATAGATGATGCCTATCTTCAACAATCAGTTGAATTAGTTTCCCTCATTGCTGCTGCCTCTGAACTTTTTCCACAATCTTCAAACACTGTAAATACACCTTCATTTACTACCACCTCACCTATAATATCCACCATAGTTCATTCCCCTAAACCAGTTATTCATCAGCTTCCTATTCAACCAAACACCTCAACCTCATCTAGTTCATCTCCATCCATTTCAAGCCCTCCCTCAAGAACCACTAATTTGTCCCCTAGTTAAACCAAAATCTCAGCCATGGTAGACAGATATACACCTTTGGTTTTACCAGCTCAGCTCCATGCCATGCCCCAAGATTATCAAAGCAAAATCTTTCTTTTTGATGCTACTGGTCAGTACACTGCCGAACAACATGTTAATAAAATGACTGATTATTTTTAACTGCATGAGATTGATGAGTCTAATGTCCAAATGAAGTTATTTACTCAAACATTAACAGGGGATGTTAAGAAATGGTTCAAAGGTTTACCTACTAATCATATTGCAGATTTAGATGCTTTTCATAGATTTTTCATTGATAGATGGGAGAGAATGAAAAATCGTTTGCAAATACTATCTAAATATGATAACATTAGAAGAGATCCTAATGAATCAGTTCAGGACTATTGTATTAGGTTCAATAGCATCTACAATTGCTAATATTAAGCCTACACCAGACCTAACATTAATCAAATTCCCTGATGATTTTGACACTAATATGTCATACCAATTAAGGGAAAGAAACCGTGAAACATTGGAAAAAATGCAAAGTAATGGTGTTAGTGTAGAAGCCAATTTATTAGCTAAGAAATCTAGAATGAGAAGTGAAAAAAGAGTTGTTATTAAAGAGGAAACTTCTACTTCTGATGGTAAAATAGATAATTGAGCAAAGAGTGTAGAAAGAATAATGGATAGATTAGAAAACATGGAAAGAAAAACTCAGTGGGAGAATCAAAAGCCACCCCCAATAAGAAAATCCCAACTTTAGGAAGAATCCTAACACTGCAAACAATGTTATACCAGATTAGGAAATTAGACCACCCTTCCAAGAAAACTATGTTGAGGGTTCACAAAACCATGAGGTAGAGGATGAAACCAAAATAAACTTATTAGGGATTAAAAATGAATATGTTGTTTTTCTTGCTCAAGAAGAACATGAATTGTACATGCTGCAGCAATTGCAATTAGAATCTGGAGAATCTTTTGACTTTAAACAGGACTATGAGTCTACTAGATATGAGGTTCACAAGAAGTACAACCTAAGTAAAAAGAATAATGAAATTCCCACTAAGAGATCAATCCAACCCAAACTAAAAAGATAACAGAAGCTCTTGTGACCAAAATCCTACAAATTCTCCCTAGGGGAACTCAAGAGACTTCCAGCCCAAAAATTGTAGATATAACTTCATCTGAAACTCAGACTGGAATTGTTACTCAAATCCTTCCAAATAAGAGAATTCAAAACAAAATAGTTGAGACACAAATTGAATTGCCTAGTACTGAAAAATAAGATAAAAACGCAAACCACATTTGCTAAGGAAGATTTCATTCAGTCAAATCAAACTCAATTTCCATTCAACATTAAGACTAAGAGATCAAAATTAAAAATA
>APFE030303388.1:13327-57118 GCA_000404065.3 Pinus taeda
GTGTGGATTCACATGGAAAATAATCATTCTGAAGGTCATGCATTTAGATTAAAATTTAAATTCTCAAACAACATGGTATAATATGAAGCTCTAATCTTAGTACTACAAATGGTTAGAAAAATTGGAGCCAAGAGAGTTTTTATAATGGGAGACTCAAAATTGATTATAAAACAAATTAAAGGTGAATACTCTGTAAATAATCCCAGACTTAGCCAATATAGAGAGATTGTCCTAGATTTGGTTAAAGACCTTCTGGAAAACTGATTTTGTTACCATTCCTAGGAAACAGAATATGCAAGCTCATAGTCTAGCCACTTCTACTAGTACCTACAAATTACCCTTTTTGCCCAACCATTAGTACACTACAGAAGTGAGACATAGACCTGTTATACTTGAAAATTTGAAATATTGACAGATTTTCTCACAAGATTCTCAAATTTATGATTTCATGAATGTTGAATGAGAGTTTCAAAATTGTAATATAGATACAGATTGTACAATTGATAATAACATAGATAGTGAGATAGATGTAAATGCTTTAGATATAGATAAACCCACTAATTTCACTAA
The DNA here is from genome assembly GCA_000404065.3 of Pinus taeda. Lineage (NCBI taxonomy): Eukaryota > Viridiplantae > Streptophyta > Pinopsida > Pinales > Pinaceae > Pinus > Pinus taeda. The sequence continues at coordinate 13,898 of APFE030303388.1, forward strand.
ACCAGAAATAGATAACTTAGAAAATGTAGAAATAGAAGAAATAATGAATGATGATCCTGAAATTCTAAACCTTCAAAATAACTTTTTTCCCAAGGGATTAGTCCCATTATTTGTTTGATTCAAATGACGTAGCTAGGAAACCAAAAATGGAGCCTTTAAGAGCAGATATAGAAGCTGAAGAAAAACCTAAGCTCATTAAAATATCAAAAGTTTTACCTCCAGATGAAAAGGTTAAATATATAAATCTGTTCAAAGAGTTTCAATATATCTTTGCCTGGAGTTATGAAGTCCTTAATTCTTATGACACCAGCATAATTCAACATAAGATACCTATCAAAGAAGATCATAAACCTTTTAAACATAAGCTTAGGAGAATTAATCCAGTTCTTAAGCCATCAATTGGAAAAAGGAAGTAAAAAGGATGTATGATGCCCAAATCATAACACCCATTAGATATTCAAATTAGGTATCAAACTTAGTCACTACTAGGAAGAAAACAGGAGAAATCAAACTCTGTGTTGATTTCAGAAACCTGAACAAAGTGTCATTAAAAGATAACTATCCTCTCCCAAAGATGGACCATATTCTTCAGAGGGTAGTAGGCTCATCTAGAATCTCATTACTTGATGGATTTTTTGGATACAACCAAATCTTAGTTCAACCAAAGGACCAAGAAAAGACTACATTTACTACTCCTTGGGGGACTTTCATGTATTTGAAGATGCCTTTTGGATTAATGAATGCAAAAGCAACATTTTAAAGAGCTATGGAAATAGCTTTTGCAAAAGAAATCCATGACTTTCCAGTTGTCTACCAAGATGACATCACAGTCTTTTCTAAATCAGATAATGAACATCTAGATCACCTAAGGAGAGTTTTCATTAAATGTAGAAAAATTGGTATTTCCTTAAATCCCAAAAAGATATTCTTTGGTCTAGAATAAGGTAAACTCTTGGGACATATAGTATCCAAAGATGGAATTAGAATAGATCCAGTTAGAATAGAGGCAATCTTGACCATCACTCATCCTAGAAACATCAAAGAATTGCAGTCATTTTCAGGCAAAATAAATCTTCTTTATCTTTTCTTGCAACTGGAAAGTATTTTGAGAAACTTCTTCCCTTGTTTGCTAAAGGTGTATCATTTGGTTAATCCTACACTAAATATCATCCTCCTCCCTACCAGCTTCCTGTAGTAATCTCATGACCGAGACTGCAAGTGATGTAGGAAATACTATATCAGTACCCTAGACCAACTCAAAAGGTGACATACATATGGATTTCTTGTTGCTCACTATATCAACCCACAAGGAATGAACAAGCTTTCAATGCCAATTTGACTTATTTGTCTCCAACATTTTCTTAATGATGTTCACCAAAGACTTATTTGACGATTCAGCTAATCCATTACCCTGCAGGTAGTATGCTGTGGAATGGCCCAATGTAATATTGTACTTGTTGCAAAAATCCACCATCTTCTTCGACTTAAATGCCATTACATTATCTGTTATGATCTTATGAGGGAAACCAAAACGAGACAATATATTGTATTCTAAAAATTGAATAATTACCGTATCCATAGCCTGCCTTGTCGGAATGGTCTCAATCCACTTGGTGAAGTAATCGGTAGCTGTCAACATCCATTGGTGCTATGTTGATGATATAGGATGGATTTACCCTATGAAATTAAGTCCCCACTGCTAGAAAGGTGCATTTACTTCAACTGGTTTCAAAGGAAGAGGAAGGACTTCCCTTTTCCTTGAGAAACTTGGCATTCATGGAAGCTCATCACTGTTTTGTACAAATTTGAAAATAAAGTTGGCCAATAATATCCTTCTCTCAACAATTTGTTAGCTGTTGTTTTCCAAAACAAATGACCGCCACAATTGCCTTTATGAAAATCGTGCATCACCTGCTGAGATTCGTCTTCAACCAAACAATTAAGAAGAACCCCTCCCAGATCTTTCCAATAAAGAGCATTGTTTAAAATGTAAAATTTTGGTGATTTGAGTTTTAAGGATCTACCTTTTCTTCTTGACATTCCAGGAGGTGGCGAAATATGCTGAAGAACATAAACTATATCAGAATACCACAGTGATTAGAGAAACATTTCTGAGATTTGAATGAGCGAGCCATCGTCCCCATCCTCTGACATTGCTGCAATGAGATTTATATCCAGGGCATGCAAATTTGATTCTGCCATCAGTTTTGCCAAACCTTGTCCCTTGATCAGTTTTGTAGGTTTAATCTCCAGATCATATTCCAACATTGCTATTATCCACTTACCTCTTCTTCCCTCCAGATCAGTTTGCATCAGAACATCTTTTACTGCTACATTAGGAACATATGCTATGGTATGTGAATGCAGAATGTACACTCTAAAATATTTCAATGCTTTTATGAGAGCCAACACTTGTTTTTCAATGATATTATACCACAAGGTAGGATCTCAAATTTTCCTACTAAAAAAAGCAATGGGTTTCTCAATCTGATCTCTCTTTTGCATCAATACTGCAGCCATGGTATGTTCAGATGCAAATGAAAATATGATGAAATCTTGAGTGTAATAAGGACTAATCAATACTGGGGCATGGTCAAATAAAACTTGACCAAATTGAACGACTTCATGGCATCCTTGGTTGATGTCACAGTGCTATCCTTTTTCAACATATTAGTCATTTCATGTAAATGTTCCACCAAATTGGGAATGAAACTGCATAAGAAATTCATCTTACCATTGAAATCCTAAATCTCCTTTTTGTTGTGTGGAAAGTTTATATGTTGAATTGCCTCCACCATCAAAGGATCAATGCGGATACCATCTTTGGAAAAAATATGACCAAGGAGTTTACCCTTGTCCATGGTGAAAAGACTCTTCTTGGGGTTGAGATAAATCCCAAAATTTATACATCTCTGAAAGACAATCCTTAAGTGGTGCAAGTGTTCATCATTAGAACCAGAAAATACCATCAAATGATCTAAATAAACAACTAAGAAAACATCCTTCTCATTAGCAAAAGTGATGTCCATTGCTCACTGAAAATTAGCTCCGGCATTCTTCAATCTAAATGGCATTTTGGCATACTGAAAAGTTCCCCAAGGTGTTGTGAAGGCAGTTTTGTCTTCATCCTTTTCATGCACCAAGATCTGATTATAGCCTGAGTAACCACCAAGTAGTGACATCCGTGATGCTCCAACTACTCTTTGCAGAATATGGTCCATCTTTGGAAGTGGATAGTTTTCCTTTAAGGAAAGTTTGTTGAGGTTCCAGAAATCTATGCACAACCTTATTTCTCTAGTCTTCTTTCGTACTGGGACCCGATTCGAAATCCAATCAGAAAATCTGATAGGAACAATGATGCTGGCTTTGAGAAATCTGTTTACCTCTTTCTCGATGGATGGCAGCAGATTTGGGTTGATCCTTCTCAACTTCTGCAGCTTCTGATCCTGCTTGATAGGAATAGTATGTTGAATTATATCCTTGTCATACACCTTCAAATCTGAGTAATCCCGTGCAAACACATCAAAAAATTCAAAAAGTAATCTAACATATTGGGCCTTTACCTTGGGAGACAATGCTTTTGATAGCTTTACAAGCTTGGGCTTGTCAGTTGATCCAATATTCACATCTTTGACTCCTTTGTCTATAGGAACCAAGGTAGGTTTTCTCACCACATCATCCCAATCAGAAAGCTCCTCTAAATGTATGAGACCTCTAGGAATGACATTATCCTTCAATTGTAATACCTCCATCTATTTCACCTCAATCTCTTTTTCATCGGTATCACAATCATAATCAATGGACGCATTCTTGAATTTTCCTTCATTTTACAAAAAGGCATTGATTTCATTCTCATCCCAAAACACCTGCCAAAACCTTAAATTATCTAGAACAATAGGCCAGTGTTTGACATGAATTTCAAAATTGTTACTGGAGTTCATTGGGATCTTAAAATTGCTTGTAGTAGTGGCAAGTGAATCTGCAATAATGTTTTGAGTACGGGGTAGTGTTGTCAAGGTATATTCAAGAAACATTCTCATAATATCTAGGACTGCATTTCTATAGGCTTTTATTCGTGGATGCTTTGCTTGATACTCTCCCTTTACCTACTTGATCACCTGTTCTGAATCGCCATAGATAGAAATCCTTTTTGCATTTAATTTCTTCAAAATTTTAAGACTTGTAATCAAAGCCTCATACTCCACTTCATTGTTAGAGCAATAAAAAGCCAACTTGTAAAAACATACTCTAACATGACTTGGGACTTTTGTAGACTAGAAAGCAAGGTTGCAAATCCAAATTCCTATACCAGCATCATCCTTACCCACCGCACCCTCAAAGTCCATGCTCCAAAGGTTGGCTTCATCTTCTAGATGCTGAAATTATGTTTCCTTCTCTTCCTTACCTTGACTGATTACTTCATTTTTTTGCTCTTCACTGTTCTTTTGCTGCTCAGAGGAAATAGCTACTCTCTCTTTTTTCTGATTAAGGACTGCTCTAAAATTTTCTGAAATTTTTGGTACATCATCTACTTCTACAAGTTGAATATCTACATCATTTAATCTGTTATCAGAGTACAAAACAAATGATTCTAAATCAGTATGTATAGAATTTATTGGATGATTATGTGGCTTCTCTTTGCTGGTGATCATGTATTTCATTTTCTTCTCCCTGTCTAACTTTCTCAATTGACCAAGGATGGGAATGGTGGCATAAGAGAAGTCAAGTTGTAAAGTTCCCTTAAGTTTAACACCCCACAATATAGACAAAACCATACCAAATTGCGATGGAATATCAACAACAACCACATCCATAAAAACATTTTTGGCTGGGATTTGATCTAAAGACACTACCAAATATTTCATAATACCGATGCAATGAACTCTACCAGAGTCAAAGGAGTAAAAATCATGGTAATTTCGGGTAATATCTAGGCCCAACTTCTCTACAATGGCTTTAGGCATAAAATTGTGAGAAGCTCCGGAATCAAACATGGAATTATGGAGAATGTATTCATGCAATTTGAGACAAACAAAAGGGAAGAGTTTCACTATCTTCAGACTGACCTTCTATGGTTGGACCAAAAATGAGTTCAGGATGATCATCTTTGACATTTACCATATCTGACAAAGGGTCTGTTTGCAAAATTCTAGACACCTGGTGTTTATAATTTCTATTCTTTACCAGCTCAGTCAAAGGAATGGAGACATTTAACTTAGAAATTTCATTTTCTAAATTAAAGGATGAAACTTTTTCTACCTCTTTGACAACAAGGTCCTTCTTCTCTACTTTCTCTTTCGCTACACTTTTCTGATTATTTTTCTCATTTGCAATGGTATTTGATGGTGGTCCTTTGCTGGAACTTGGATCAACAGGCTCTTTCCCTTTCTTCTGAATGCCTGAGAAATCATTCTTTGATTGCATCTTTTTTCTTTTCTGAATGGGATTGATCAGTACATCTCTACTCCTCAAAGAATAATGCTTCTGTTGTGTTGACAAAGCATTCATATAACCTCGTTGATAATCATCTGACTTAGCCTCCAGAACTGCATCATTTTCTAATATGTAATCTTCATCCCTTTGAATGTCAGGAACTCTTTCATATTCTTCATCTTCTGTTAGAAAAATGGGCATACCATCGACAGTGAAAAAATGGTTTGTTTCTATTACTTGATCATCATCATCATCTTCTCCTTCCGTTCCCTAAACATAATTTTGCTACAAAGGAGTTCTGATCTACTATTGTTGTGCTGGTTTTTCTGGTGCCTTTTGTTCCCTATGCTTGATCCAGAATTGGGGTTGTTGCTGTCCTCTAAAATTTGGATTCGTAATTGGTGTTTTAGGTCTATCCATGATGGACAGTTGGTCAACCATCTTCTCCACTATTCGGATCAAAGTATCCATCTTGACATCTAAGGTAGATGCTTCCTCCTTTATGATCACTCTCTTTTCGGATCTCATTCTTGCTCTTTTTCCCAGTAGATTTTCTTCTACACTTACAACATTCTTCTACATGTCTTCAAGTGTGCTGGGATCACATTCCTGTAACTGATATGCCATATCAGCATCGAAACCATCTAGAAACCTGAGTAAAGCTAACCCCGCTAGTGGTTTAATGTTGGCTGGAATAGAATTATATACTGCATTAAACTTCACACAATAATCTTGCACACTTTCACTAGCATTCCTTTTGATATTTTCATATTCAGAAAAAATTTGGAGTGGATTCTTCTTTACCTCCCACCGATCTAGGAATTGTCTATGTAGGACTGGAAAAGTGGTGATAGAGGCTGCGGGTAAAGCTCTGAACCACTTTCAAACTTCACCTCCAAAGCTTTGGACAAACAATCTCATAGTCACATCTTCTATCTCCACCTCATGAAGGTCCAAGAATTCATTCATTCTATCAACATGTTGCTGAGCTATAATAAGTGGCATCAAAAAGAGGTATTTTAATTTGGTAATTAGCAAGCATAGCACCAAGATTTTAAGGTAAAACAAAGGGTGCATACTGGGCAGCCATGACTCGAGGTGGGGGAGGTGGATTTAAAGTAAGATTTGTGGTACTTGAAATATTCAAAGGAGGTAGATTAACATTATACAACAAAATTACCTCCTCATCAACTCAAAGGTGAAAGACATCATGACTAAAGCAAATACCACAATTACACGCCTTGATTCCACACTAGTGCTGGTTGTACACTAACAACTTGCTTTATAAAGCTTGTTACCAAGCCTGGAGGTCCATTAGTGACCCTACTAAAGCATGTTGCTAGTTAAGGGACAACGTTAGTGAAACTAAGGGAAGTTCCAAGGGTCAAACAAACAAATTGACTCACAAATCTCTAGATATTTGTCCCTAAATTTACTCAAGAAAAGCAAGGAAACATCCAAAAATCAATCTATTTGGAGAAATTCTAATCTAAAAAAGGAGGCAAATGGGAAAGAGCTGAAAAGCAAGGCATGTTCATTACTTTTTCCCTAGTGAAATCTATGAGGAGCTTGGTAACCCTAACTTGATTGCTACATAAGCAGTGAGAGGATCATTATGAAAAGGTTCAGAGCATTTGAAAGGATAGCCTACTAAGCTATTGAGAATTGTCTCATAACTAAAGAAGTGAGCTAGAAGAGAGAGAGAGAGAGAGAAGCGGAAGGGGCAAAGGAAGACTAATACAATGGATGGTTGTAATCACTCTTTCGTTATTAATACAGAACTATGGTTGTGTTTCCTAATCCATATTGTCGGTAACATTGTTCATTAAGTTGTTCATTCGATACTTGTTTAGATGTGTAGTTTAGTTGTATGCAAATATATGTTCATTGTGTATTCATATATTGGTTTTCAAGGTTGTATGTGGTGATTGTGTTTGCCTTTCCTTTGTCCAGGAATTGATTTGGAGCCGCCTTTGAAGGAGTTCTTCTTGGCTGCATTGTGATCTCCAAACAAATCTAGAAGGAGAGTTAGGTAATACTCTTACCATACTTTGTTAGTTGATATTTGTATATGAATATGTGTATAACTTGGTAGCATCTGTAGATAATCTTACAGTCTGTCGAAGGTCCTGGGAAGGCCTTTGAGGGTAGTTTTCATTCTCCATACACCATACATTTTACCCCATAGCAGAATTGGCAACTCCATTGGGGACTATACATCTAGTTCCCAGTTTACCTAGACTCTTCTCGGTTCTATGTTCCTTCTAAGAGCTCCCTATTCTTCTGCAATCATTTTCTCATCCACCAAATATCTTGCTGCATATTACTAGTATACATTCATCTTAGAAACTGATCTTGGAAACCCTCTTGTTGATAGATTTCCCACACTAACGCAGGTTAGAAGGCTACATAAAGCTTTATAAAGCACTGTGCCTATTCAGAGGGAGCATTAGTGGGCCTACTAACTCTCTGTGGCGACTGTTATAGAGCGTTAGTCTCCATTAGCTTGATTTTCAGCAGTGTCTGTGGACCAAAAGGGATAGGAAATATTCTCATGGGCTGAAATAAGATCTCTAACTATATTATATCAGCAAAATTGTTGTCCTAGAAATTTATTTTTGGGAAAAAAGTTTTGGTTTTCTCTATTAAAAACATTTGTTTGAAAGAAAGACTGACAATTTGTATTCATCCTTCTGTTTAACTAGTTGTAAATTGCTTCATTTTGGTTTTTAGTAGTTATTAGGAAACATAGGAAAATAATATTTTGGTTATGCACGTGTTGAAAGACTATAGATGCATGGAAAAAATTATGAATATGTGAAAAATATGAATATGTAGAATACATATTGCTTGCATAAAATTGAAAAAAACTTCAGAGCATTGTTTTTGCATGATTTATTGAGTCAAGAGTCTCACCATATTTCATACGTCAACTCCCCTACCGAAGACAATAAGCAAGTACACATAAAATTTACATAAAAATCAATTAGTAACTCTTTTGGGCAAACCAACATTATCTAGGCTAGGATCTTTGGATAAGCATGTGCGTGAACTGCCCAAGGTCGAAAACCAAAACTAGTAACATTAACGAACGAAAAATTCCTTCTGCACTCATACTACCGGGACCACTCTAGTAAAAGCGGAGTGAAATACGAGACAACATCGAACTGTAATTGAAGGTAGCCTACCTTCTCCTACAAATCCTTTGGGCATTTTGTGTATTGGGGGTCCCTTCGGGGATTTTGGAACTGAGTCAGGTACTCAGGTATCCTGCCCGCACAACATGTTGTCTACAACTATGTCCCCCCTAGTGGTGTCTGTGATCTGAGGTATCTCTACTGGCCACACTTATAGGGACTTACACAAGGTGACTGGGACAGGCTATCCTGGAACCTAACATGGATAGAACTACTATGTCTTCAGTTTTTGGGAGGGTTCTCATCTTCACCAGAGTACTTGGCCCCTCAATCTGAGGTTCGGGCGAAGCTCTAGAGTAACCATAACTGTACATCTGGCCATCCTTCTCTGTTATTCATTGAGATACTGGGTCTCATCTCCGGTGATCGGTGCTTATCAGACGAGGTAATTTCCTTCTGTTTTCTAATTGATCCATTTAGTGTATTTTTTTAATATCTTTTAGGTACCTACGTGCTACCATTTGAGACTTTAAAGAATATCACAGTAAAATTGATTAATAAAAATTAATGGTCACCGTGGCTACATCTAGCCCTCGTCGTCATTCCAGACGATTGTTAGGACTTCCTCCACTCATTATGGAAGATTTGACAAGTTCCACTGAACCAGATTCCCCATCTTTGGGGGATCAATCTCCTAGATCTCACACAGGATTTGCTTGGACAACTGACGATTCAAGTTTTCCGGAGGATTTCTTTATTGAAGGATTTCTTCCTCCCTTTAACCCTCCACTCACAAATTTGTTGGAACCTATCTTGGCTCCCGTGGTACCTGTACTTCCTACTTTTGTAGTTGGAACATTTCCATCTATCCAGTCGATGACTCACAGGTTGTGGAACTTTAGGGACACTTTTGGTCCTTCACCACTCCCCCAGTCGACAGTCATCACAACATCAGTAATAGCGAATCCCACTATCCTATTTGTCCCAGGTACAACCACTCAGATGACACCCTCTATGAGTGGAACCCAGCAGATGCTAGGTTCCACCCCTATGGTGCCAAATTGCATACCTTCGACAAGTGCGACATACAGTGCTCCCTATAACACTTAATGCAGCACTATGGGTGCGGTTCCCATTTACCAACAATATGGTTGGCCACCAATGTACAGTTCAAACCCCTAGATTCATATACCTAGGGGGGTTCCCAATATGCACATGCCAGTAGGGAACGTAATAGTTCCCCCTCCATTCTCAGGCATGCTTGGTCAATTGCTAATTGACATGAGCGTTCCCTCTATCAATAAAGTACAAATGGTTATTTTTGTGTCGGGCCGGAATCCTCAAGGGGTTCCCAACCAATCCATGGGGGCACCCTACTCACATATTCAAATGAGTCAAGGGGGCACCACTTATACTGGGGGCAATTTCATAACCCATTATCAAACTCCTCATGGAAATCCACTCTACAACACCATACCTCAAAGCAACTGCTACACCATGCATCCCATGTACACTATGGGGAACCAAATGATGGGAGGAGTGCAAAGCTCCTCAAGTCATCCATCATCACCATGGTCCAAGTCGGGGGCACCAAACTCTCTGCCTTTCTTGGCAACATTGGATATACCCGACTTATACAAATTGACAAATGAACCCATCTATCACAACTTACAATGGCCACCGATCCCACATAAGATACCAATAGACATCCCTAAATTTGATGGAAAGCAAGGGGATGATCCAAGCACCCATATCACCACCTACCATATTTGGAGTGTTTCTAACTCCATGCTGGATGATAGTGTCTGGTTATGTCTTTTTCCCCGTACCCTCACTAGCAACGCAGCTAAATGGTATATTGAGTTACCACGCGTGTCAGTAAATACCTTCGATGCTTTAGCGATGGAATTCATAAAGCAGTTCCAGCTGCCCATCCGCTATGAGACTGGGACAGAGCTCCTCACTTCATTTTTTCAGGATACTGCCACCCACATCTCTGATCATATACATGAATGGAGACGTAGGTGGAGGTTATTCAACGCTCCCCTCCTAGACTTTCTCTTAATGAACTGGTTTTGCAGGTCCTTACTTCCACAAATCCCTAGAGATGTCGCTCTAGGTGGTGCGGTCACAGAAGACCAATCCATAAGTCATGCCTAGCACTTAGATTTGATATATTCACAGTTTGGCACTCTTTACGACATAATCCCCAATGCCCATGGCAACCCCAATGATTCCACTACTACTAAATCGACTGCTCTTCCTACCACTAAGATAAAATCTATGTAGTCTACACAAAATCTCAGGGGTAAGAAAAAGAAGAATAAGAAAAAGACCACTCCTTCTGAAGAGTAGTCAATAAAGGAACCAAACCAAAAGCAGAAGGCCACTGCACCTACTGACAATGGAAAGGATAAACTCACCACATTTCCTTGAAAAATCTGTGCTGAAGACCACATGACCTATTGTTTTCTGCGTCTTTAGGAATGCACAGAATACATTGCTATAAAGGATACTGGTCGGACCCCCATTGTCCTCAAAAATCCTTTACTACTCAGTAGCAGCAAAACCTTATTATAAACCAACTGCAACCCTTGCAAGGGGGCAACGATGGTTCACAACATCCTTCCGCTGCTGAAGGATATTCTACCGTTTTCACATTTGAAACAATAGAACTTGCCACAAGAGCCAAACCTTATGGAGCTCCTGTCGCTCATGCAGAGGAACCTTCCTCAAGTCCAAACCCACTACCGCCCAACAATTTTCATATCGAAAGGGTAGTTTCAGACCTTGTAATTCGACCCCCAAAAGCAGCACTTCGATGCACAACACACAATACATCTGCATGTGCCGCCCAAAAATACAACATTGTAGAAGATTTGGCGCAAGCACCATGGGCTATGTTAGTGCTCAAAGTATTACAAACATGGCCAACACAATGGAAAGCTTTGCTTTCGGCTATTGGTGGTATCGACCCAGAGGATTCCATGCTTTCTTTTTTCAACATGGAAAAGTGTAAACCTCCCCTTTCTCACCAGCTTGCATTTCAGGTGCACATAACATCGAAAGGTAAAGGTATACACAGAACTATCATTGATGAAGGTGCTTCTACCTGCCTCATGTCGGCTTCATGATAGGTCACCCTGGGTTCTCCAACCCTAACCTCACCGTCGAATTCCCTTAAATATTTCGACGACCACACTTTCATCCCAAAAGATTACCTAGCTATCTATCCCATCACCTTGAGTGGGAAAATGGTAACGGTAGATATTGAAGTCGTGGATCATAAACTCGACTATAATATGCTTTTGGGCCACACTTGGACTTATGCCATGAAGGTTGTTGTGTCTTCGGTCTTCCGTATCATCCTCTTTCCCTTGGATGGATAGATAGTCAAAGTAGACCAGCTGCCCTTTTGCACCCCAGATTACTCTTCGTTACCTAGCAGCTTCGTACCCCTAGTAGGTGGTGTGCCTGACTCTTACGTTAGTATCGATACCGGTCTCCTGAAGGCTTCTTCCCTCATGGGTTGTTTCCCTCTTTAGCCACCGAAAGTTTCACAGATGGTTAATATGCTTTCATCTATTCCTCATGAACAGACCGATCCATGGATCCTACTAGCTCCTTCCTACATTGACACATACGGAGAGAAAATGTCATTGTCACCAGCTGAATCGACCTGCTAAGCCATTCAATTTGCATCTGAATCTCCAGTCACTTTGGTTTTGGCCAACGGTACCACTGCCCCTCCCATAACTACTCTTTTCGATCCACTAAATCAAGTCCTACATATGGATGAAGCTATTAAAGAGATCATGAGTTTAAAAGAGCAACCTTGGGAGGATTTGCACCATCGTGTTTTGATATCTGACTTGGGCACGATGCCTCTTCAAATCCTGCCACTTGACGCACATTAAAAATCATTTCCTCACTGTATACAACTATCCAACCTTTGGACTTGAAAGGAAACAGAGGCAATATTTCAAAAACATTGCTCCTTGATATTTCTGTCATGACAGGCATCGTGGAAAACATATAGGTTGGAGCCAATCACAATCCCGACGAAATTGTGAGCTTCACCTACCCATTTAGGGACTTCTGCGATGTTTTCCCTTGGTCTTATGAGGAAATGCATGGCATAGACCCTTCTATCATCATGGAGGAAATCAAGGAAGATCGAGCATTCTTTTTATGGTATTTTTCTTACACGTTAATTCGAAAAATGCTGGAGTCTCCTTATTCAGGTTCGTTAAACTACCATGACGAAGATCGAGCATTCTTTTTATGGTATTTTTCTTGCTCGTTAATCCGAAAAACCTCAAGTCTCCTTCTTTAGGCTCGTTAAACTAATAAAATGAAGATTAGAGCACTTTTTGAGATATTTTATTGCTCTTTAAGAAATAGAAACATCTCCGAGTTTTCATCATTGTGCTCATTAAATCCATATGACGATGCTCTGAGCAACTCTTTTTTGATCTTTTCCCAACTCATTAAACTGAAAAAGACCAAGGGAGCATTCTTTTTAGGCGCTCTTTTCTCACTCTTTAAACTAAAAAAATCCCGAGCTTTGTCTTTAGGCTCGTTAAATTTGATAAAGATGACCCAAGCATTCTTTTATGTACTTTTCTCACTCGTTAAACTAAAAAATCCTGAGTTTTTGTTACTGGGCTCGTTAAAAATATATAGTAACAGCAAGAGCACTTTCCTTTTTGGGACCATTTCTCACTCTTAAATCGAAAAATCCCTGAGTTTTTCCTCTCCCTCAAGCTCGTTAAAACTATGAAGAAGGGATGAGCCGTTCTTTTCTCTCTTTTTCTCGCTCACTAAACTAAAAAAGATACCTCGGGTTTTCTTCATTTGACTCATTAAAAATTTTGATGAAGGTATTGAGTTTGTCATCGTGTGACTCATTAAAAATTCACGATGAAAAATGAGTTTAGTCCATCGCCTCATACTCGTAACAAAATGAGGTCGACAACTATTGAAAATAGGTTTCTCTTTATCTGGGTTCAATAGATCAACTAACGGAAAAGTAACTGATCTGGGTATACTATTAACCTTTTTTCGACCCAGTTAACAACTATGATAAAGGGACCACCATGGAGTTACACTTTATAATCTTTTTAGACTCTCTAAATATGAAAAGACCACTGATTTGCTTAGTCTGGATTCTTTGAATTACACAGACAAGATATAGAGTAGTTCTTTTTACGATACTTTTCAGACTCTCAAAACATGAAAAAATCGACGATGCTTCCTGTCTGGACTCATTAAACTAATCAGATAGGGCAAAGAGTCGTTATTTTTGCAATCCTTTTCAGACTCTTTAAACATGAAAAGATCGATGAGTTTACTCGTCTGGACTCATTAAATTAATCAGACAGGCAAAATGGACAATACAACTGTATTTTGTATTAGAAAGCGTGATTTGGCAGCGGTTGTTCCCTTGAACATGGCACTCCCTCAGATAAACCTCCTTTTGATAGCCTCTCAATATGAACCCTACCATCCTATGATTTTAGCCTATATACCCTAATGTAATTGCATATCTGTATCCTAACAATCTATAGTGTTCATGAGTTTAGTGTTGTCTAGTTAAAACTGTTTTCATGCCTTCTATTGTTCAAGGGTTAACCATTTGTTTCCTCCATCAACCGATCAAACATATCCTTTCATCATGCCCTCCATTGTGTAGACCCAAATGCTCAAAAGATTCCTCAAAAAAAAAAATCATTCTTGTCCCATTTCATGTTGATTGATGTAGGACACATCATTGTCTACCTTTCGACAGGTTTCTTCCTATCAACTTCAACACTCTATCTAGGAAGATAACCTAGAAACACATTTAGTGCCTTGGTACTTGTAGACATTAGTGGTGGGTTACCTTGTGTTTGATCAGGGATTCTCATTATTGATTCCTGGTTAAGCGATTCTATGGGTGTTCAATGACAAAGACATATTTCACACTCGCTAGTTTGTATTGTGCATCTCGGAGACCATCACCATTACCGGTGGCCTTCCTCATGTTTATTAACGGTCTCCATTATTGACTGGTAATCAGATGATTTCATGCATGTTCAATGTCAATGCATATTTTCACATGTATCGATCTATGTTGTTCGGTGAAGTTGAAATCAAGACCTTCGATAGAGACTTGCATCATTCAGCCTTGTTTCCTCTCCCAAGCGAAGGAATTTTGTTTTTTATAGATATTTGTTTCAGGATGAATCTATTATGACCACTGGATCCACATTGTGCTTATCGGCGGCTAGCATTGTTATATCTCTTTCGAGAAAATTACTCTGACATAGCTACTGAGCATGGGAATGCCCAACTCAGGACATGATTTTAGAAGTTTTATAAATATGTGTTGTATCAAGTTTTCCTTGCCGCTCGAAGCTTCTCTCTCTCACATTTTGACAGGAAAATTACAGTTTTAGTAAATTATCTCAGTCATCATCTCTGCCTCTGATCTCATACTTTAGGGGGCATCTATTATACAACAAAATGAACTCCTCATCAACTCATAGGTGAAAGACATGATGACTAAAGAAAAGACCACAATTACATGCCTTGATTCCACACTAACATTGGTTGTACAATAACAACTTGCTTTATGAAGCTTGTTACCAAGCCTGGAGGTGTATTAGTGACCCTACTAAAGCATGTTGCTAGTTAGGGGACAACGTTAGGGAAACTAAGGGAAGCTCCAAGGGTCAAACCAACGAATTGACTCACAAATATCTAGACATTTGTCCCTAAATTTACTCAAGAAAAGCAAGGAAACATCCAAAAATCAATCTATTTGGAGAAATTCTAATCTGAAAAAGGAGGAAAATGGGAAAGGGCTGAAAAGGAGGGCAAGTTCATTGCTTTTTCCCTAGTGAACTCTATGAGGAGCTTGGCAGCCCTAACTCGATTGCTACATAAGGAGTGAGAGGGTCATTGTGAAAAGGGTTAAAGAATTTGAAAGGATAGCCTACTAAGCTATTGAGAATTGTCTCATATCTGAAGAAGTGAGCTAGAAGAGAGAGAGAGAGAAGTAGAAGGGGCAAAGGAAGAATGATACAACGGATGGTTGTAATCACTCTTCCGTTATTAATACAGAACTACAGTTGTGTTCCCTACTCCATAGTGTCGGTAACATTGTTCATTAAGTTGTTCATTCGATACTTGTTTAGATGAGTATTTTAGTTGTATGCAAATATATGTTCATTGTGTATTCATATATTGGTTTTCTAGGTTGTATGTGGTGATTGTGTTTACCTTTCCTTTGTGCAGGAATTGATTTGGAGCCAGCTTTGAAAGAGTTCTTCTTGGCTACATTGTGATCTCCAAACAAATCTTGAAGGAGACTTAAGGTAATCCTCTTACCATACTTTGTTAGTTGATATTTGTATATGAACATGTGTATAACTTGGTAGCATATGTAGATAATCTTACAGTGTGTTGAAGGTCCCAGGAAGGCCTTTGAGGGTAGTTTTGATTCTCCATACACTGTGCATTTTACCCCATAGAAATTAACAATCTGTAATGATGAAAGCAGTGGGTAGGGGATTGTTTGACTTGTAGTAGATGTAAAAGAGGTATTTCGAAAATCAAAAGATGGCCTATTTTTCACCCAAGTGTCTACGTTTAAGGTAAGATTCTGTAACTGATCAAGAGCATGGATAAGTTGTGATCCTAATTTACTTTGTGTAAACAAGTCTTCAAGAGGATTATCAAGAGATATAGAAGAGAAAAAAAATATTTGATAAAGCCAACTCAAAGACTTACTATGAAACAAACTTTGCTCAAAAGTAATATCAAATTCAATATCTTATAGAGTGTCTAACCTTTCCAGGAGTGAGTGGACATGAGGAATGAAAGCTTCACTTGAATGCTCAGTTAATTGTTCTTCAGTAGCACTGAACTTCTGTGTAGATTTTTTGTGTTTCCTCCAAATTTTATGAGGATCATTGACAATAACTCATGGATTCGGATCTGGATTGGATCTAGTGTACCTTCTTAAAATGAGTATGCTCAAATTTCGAAGTTTTTCTATATTTCTTTACAAATTTCCAATTTCAGCATAGAAATTCTAAAACTTATCATTCATAAGCTTAAGAATATTACTGGGGTGATTAGTATTTCATATTCCCTAGTATGGTTGCTACTATGTTATCACCTAGATTGACCTCAGGCTTAAGGGAGGCAATGCCAGGGTAACCACAAACCAAGCTTAGCCAAGTAGCTAACCCTACTAGGCCGAGAGAGGGCTCTCTCCATAAGGATCTCAGTCAAGATGACTAGATCAGGTAAAGGATTTTAGGCTAGGTATAGTAGCTCAAAGTTTTTTTATTGAATTTTGTAGGTGTTTTGCTGGATCGGGAGGAGCTAGGCAGTTTAGGTCTGGGAAATTAGGTTAGAAATGAAGGATGTTCTATGGGGCAAGGTAGGCATAGGCTTTAACACTTTAGGCTTGATGGGATGAGGTGTTTAAGACTGATGAGAAGCTAAGAAGGGAATGTGACAATCATGGATCCTTCCTAGACTATAGAAAACATGAAATGGTGAATGGTTTCCAAGGTAGAGCATTGATTTAATGAATTCTTCCTATCAAACTTGAAAACATTCAACTGGAAGCAGAGGAATGAATGATGGCATACATAAAACATATAAAATTATAGTCACAGAAGAAGAAATTGTACTAAAACTCCATACCATAGGGATCCCATAAAAATGGTTCCAATTCTTATTAATCTCCTTGCCAAACTACTTACAATGATGTGCAATCAAGCTCTGAGCATCCAAGTGAGTCCAACCTTCAACAAAGAGAAAGAAGAAGAAGATATAGGCAAGTATTCAACCTCCTACCATCCTTAGGGGTCGAATCCCCAAGATGAGGAGCTAATCAAACCAACACTTAACAAGAAAACAAGAATATAGGCATCTCAACAACTTGCCTCTAAAAGTGAGAAACTGATTCATTTGGGCTCAAACTAACTCCTAAGCAATGAATCTACCTTCTTTTTCTATTTATCTATCATAATTATGTGCCAAGTCATCATTTACGATGGTAAATCATCCACCATGAGAGAGAATCCATGATTATAGTCAAAAACTAGAAAAATAGCAACCTTGAGCAAAAATTGTAAAAAGCGCAACGCCACTAAGCAACAGTGCAACGCCACTTTGAGGTCCCTTTTGGAGACCTTCCCAGCATCCAAATGTACCTCCAAATATCACCCTTGGTATTTGTGATGCTTGGTTTATGGCCTAGGGAAACCCCTCCTTCCAGATTTGGTCCAAATATTTTAAAAACAATGTTTTACTCTGTGTATGCTAGTTTTCCCTATGGTAAAGCATGTACACACTGGTCAGTCTATACCCAACTTGTGTATATGTGTTAAAACACCTAAAGAAATTAAATTTATAAGAAGTGCTTCAGCGTAAATCACATGAAAAAGACTTTTGTCGACGCGTTTCGAACCAAACTTGTCCTGACGATGAACCACACTGGTTGGTTCGAAACGCATCGACAAAAGTCTTTTTCATGTGATTTACGCTGAAGCTCTTCTTATAAATATGACTGATCACAGAAGCCTCATTTCTACAAATTAAATTTACTTAACTATGGGCAGAGATCATAGGTTTTACTTGTTGATTACCTTCTAGTGCCCATGGCCCAACTATTCCCAACCATTTCCCAACTTAAAAACTAATTTGGGAGAAGTTTAAAAAGACTTCAATGGGAAGGCCTTAAGGAGGAGAGAAATGATAGAATTATTATATTAAGATTATCCCCTGATCAAGTCTAAAGCATCCATGTGCTTCAAGCACTTCCCCAAGTTCAGGAAACCCTTGTTTCCTTGAGTGTTGATATTCTCCCACTTGCTTGAGATATCACGGTATTGGTTATGGAAGGAGGCTGTTGAAGACTGGGACTAAACAGACCTGGAGGATGGTTCCTCTTGGAGCTGGAAGAGGAAGACTCAGGTGAACTCTTTCCATGTTTTATTATAGTTTTCTATAATAAGATGAAACATTGTCTTGTTCCTGATATCGACTTTGTTTATGCATTTGATGTTATTGTTATGGTTTATATATGAATGACTATTTCAATGTATAACTAACCATCTACTTATATGATATAAAGATGATTTCACTAAAATTATTTATCTATATGCTGCTATGTGTATTCAAATTGGTTGATTTACAGGTTCAAAGATCATTAGGAGTTGCAGAGAGTTTGAACCCTGGCTAGAACTACCGAAACGAAGGACATCCGAGTATGTTCATCCTCGCGTAGTTAGTTTGTTTAAGCATGTTGCCTGAGTTGAATGCTTGTTTCGTGTTGTAGATTACTCCTGCTCTACTAGGGTTCTGACCCAAAGCCCTAGGAGACTTATTCCGTTAACAGAATTGGCGACTCTGTTGGGGATAACAATCGTGTTATTCCTAGTTTGGGTTATTTAGTGCCAATCATGGCTTAGTTATTAGTTTGCTTGCTGTGACTGTACTGCCTGCTCCTGTAGGAACTCAAACTTCTACTCTGATATTTTTCATCAGGCTTCATTTTCTATTTTTTTGTAAAACTTCATATACACACCTTTTTCTATTTACAAAGGCATACACATGCTTGTTTCTGTGAACTAAAACCATGTATACATGAGTTTCTTTTGGAAAAAGTACGTGTACACATAGCTATGTAGGGGCACAGTCGCGTATACATTTTTTTGCATCATTTTTTCAAATATTTCTGCCTAGAAAGATTTGCTTCTTGGTCTGTGTGGTTTATGAGTGGTTAGTTTCTATTTTTAGAATTTAATTTTTCAGTGAGCTTACTGTTATGAATTCTCTCCTGCTTTGAAAAGTTTTTGGCCTGAGTTTGCTTTAGAGTGAGTTTTATGATTTGTGTTTGAACACACAAGGTTCCTTATAGAGGTTCTTGATTGTTCTGGTCTTCTGGAATAGAGGATTGTTTGCAATATTTGTGTCAAACTTCATTTTTATGTTTTGCTTGCTTTGCTTCCCGTCATTTTTGTGGCCATACACTCTTTATTTCTTTTCAAAAGTTTCTTGTTGATGAATTTGAAAGTGTGTCTTTCCTGATTTCTTGATCAGTTTCTCAAAGCTCTTTTTGCTGCTTTTGGATCATTTAGTGCAAGTTGAAACACCTATTTTGTTAAAGTTTTCATTCATGTTGAATTGATAACTTGCAAAGTTTCCTTGTGATTTGCTTTCAGTCTTTGAGTCTTTGGTGGCATTTTGAGTGCTTTTGAAAAGCTGTTTTTATTGTTTCTTGAAAAAGAAAAGTCCTTCAAAAACATTGTTTTTGCTTTCTTTTACCGAATTTGAGTTTGGTTTCTTTTGGTTTTTGAGAGTGATTTGGGATGTTTTTGATTAGTCCTTCTTGTTTGGGAAAGATTTTGTGTTCAAAATTGATATTCCTTTCAAACACTTAAGTTGGCTTATAAACAGATTGTTTTCATTTATTTTTAGAGTAATCTAGAATTTTGCATTATCATGTACACCTTGCATTAGGGTAGTTTTGCATCATTAGAGCATCAATATTCTTTTTAGTTTTTGTGAGTGTGAAGTCTGCTACAAGAAAAGAAAAGGAAAAAGTTTTTGATTTATAGAAGTTTCTTAGAAACCAAGTAGAAGTTGCTTTTCATCGAAGAACAAACAAGTGAATTGCATATAAGTTAGTTTTTCATTAATTTCTTTTGCATCATACGAACACCATCAGTTTCACTTCCATATTGTCCCTTTGACTTAAAAAGAATAGCCACTTAAAATCAAGTGCTTAATAAAATAAACTAGAACTCTTTACGTTGTCAATGAGATACACCAACAAGTTTTAGGTTTATTTAGGGCCTTCGATTAGGCGAGAGTAGAGCAAACTCTCCAAGGCCACTCTAAATTGTAAAACATAAAAGTCTGAACAAAGAGTGAAATCCAATATCATTAGGGAGACTGAGAAAGCTCCATGACTGGGATTTAAGCACGAGGGTTTGTGAAGATAAGGACGATAGGTACCCCCTCTCTTACTTGTCAGATCTTACCTCACGACTCTTCTTCCCAGCTTTTGATACGAGTTGGTGTCTTTAGTTGCCAATCCTAGGGATCTACACAGGTGGTTATGGAGGAGAATCCTATGGCACCTGAGGTTGACGTTGCATCACATTCAATGGTACTTCTGGAGGGCACCCTTGCAAAGCTTGGGGGCTTGCACCAGCAAAGACTGTTGTCTGGAGGTTAGCGTAACTACCTATGATACCTTCGCTAGAAGTCCTGGGGTTTAATTACCATAGTCTATTTTCAGAAGGCCCTTTTTATTCACTTTCATGTATTTTGGTGTCTGGTCCTAATCACTCGGAGCATAAATACTCAGAAGTTTTTTGACTGGTGAATTATTTAGGGACATTTTTAGTGTGTGTTCTGTGATCCTATTCAACCTAGCTTTCAATTTTCTTGAGTCTTTAAGTAGATATTATTAAAATAATTCAAAGTGGTTGACTAATTACTTAGACGGTCCCATAGACTTCGTGGGCTTTCACTTGCAAGTCCAGAGCCTTCTCCTAGAAGGCGTAGGAGAGATTCAACCAATGGTTTTCAACCAGTGGTAGCTGGTACATCGGAGATTGATCCTCTGCTTGGGGGAATTAGCATACAAAATAGACTTGGTACTACCACAGAGTTAGAGAGGAACACACCAGTTCTTTCTCGAGTACTCTTCCAGTTGGAAGATAATATTGAGGTAGAAGAGTTTTTAGAGTCAATTGCAGCTCCGAATTCTCCTCTCCCTCCTGATCATCTGAACATATTGTTATACATTGGAACTCTAACACACAGACCTTCAAGCGCAGGCCCACACACATATATCCCTTCAATGACCACTACTTGAAGCATGGCATCCACCACGAGTACTACGGGTATGTAGACTCCTATATCAGTATAAGGGGGAAGAACTATTTCCATCCCTTCTAAATCTTTATTTGGGGCTACTGCCAGCACATCCTTATTTGGGCCTGCTTCCATTCCGTCAATGAGTAGAAGTTCCCAAGCTAATGCATCTAGTTTTGGATTCTTCCCTTTTGGAATGCCCTCTCAAGGTATTCCTTCATCTCCATTGAATGTACCATCAACTGCCTCCACGTCCATGATGAGTGGATTGGCTTCTTTTCATGGTTTCCCTTTTGGAAGTGTTCATATACCATATTCCAATCAGACATTAGGATCTATGCCTTTTCCTTTCATGAGTCAAGGAAACAATCCCTTTCAGCCTCAAGCCTTTAGCATATCTCCTTCCAAGACTCACTCCATGATGCCATAACTAGTGGATGAACATCAACTCACAAGGAAACAAAGGTTTCCTGTACAAATGGGGGAAGTGCAGAAGGCACAAGGGTCTTCAAACCTGGTCAGGGGAAAAATCTCAATATAATAACCTTTCTCTCTATTCTCCTCCCTTAGGCCTTCCCTTTGATGTCTTTTTATACCACTCCCAAAGTAGTGTTTTAGTTAGGAGTTGGTTGGGAACAGTGTTAAATTTGGGACCAGGTCTAGAAGGAGGGGTTGCCCTAGGCCATGAGTGTAGCATCACAAACCATAATAGTGAGATTTGGAGCTATAACAGATGCCCCCTAATATATGAGGTCAGAAGGGGTACATGATGGCCGAAATATATTAAGCAAGTACATGGAAAGGAAATCTGCCAAAAACCAAGGAGTACTTCACCAGAATTCAGCCTGCCAAGCCACAAAAGGAGATCAGAAAAAAACACCGTCTGAGGTGGGCATACCCATGCTCAGAGAAAGCAAAGCATGTCCGCATATCAAGTACAAGCGGATCCACTAAGTATACAAGTTTAAATGACTGGAAAATACATAATGGATCATTTGATCATGATCGAACAAGTACATGTCTGAATATCACATATAAAACTGTCAATGATGCTGAGAAATAAAACAGATCACTGATATCAAAGATTGATCCAAAAAGGCACCAACTGAACATGATGGAAAAGGATGGTACTACACTGGAAACTCAGGTGCCAACATATAGAATGTCACCATGACTGACTGCAACATATAAGGTGGAGTGGTATCAACTAGCAGCAATAGGAGCAACTGTCAAGTGAACCAATGAATGTTGATACAGCTTGAGGTCTTCACCGATCGCCATGGTACATTTCTACACCATGGGAATAAATGATTTGAATTCAACCATGTGAGAAATTGTTTGATTACCGGTCATTGATGTATACCGTTAACAAACCCGAGACTACTCACCGATAATGATAATGAGCGTCAAGGTACCCAGTACAAACCAACAAGTGCGAATAGATGAGCTGGAGTCGAACACCTGTAAGAATCTATCGATTAGGAGACAATGATGGTTTCCCACTGTCGATAGCAAAGGATCTGCCACTAATGACTGCAAACCGCAAGGTACTGCCAAATGGACTCTAGATCTTTGCCCCAGAGCAATGAGACGGAGTCGATAGGGAAAGATCTGCTGGAAGGAAGGCATTAAGGCATCCTTCATCAATCTAGCGCGAGTGTAACCCGTAGGCCAATAATGTTGAAGGAATCAGATGAAAGAGATGTAGTAACCCAACCGAAGTACGTTTCTGGCGTACACAAGATGTGGCTAGCGCATGGCAGAAACCCTCTGAACGAACCAATAATGAAAGCTGGCACAGAGGCGAGGTATCCACCAATAGGGTCAAATGGAAACCAAGGTACTGCACGAATCCCAATGTGTGATAATGTAAGCTGACGTCGAACACAAGGGAAACCACTCAGTCAAAGACCCATGATACTAATCGATGTTAAGCACAAGGTGACCTATCAATAATGAAAATAGGGCTAGGGTGCAGCTCTAGGTCTGTCCTGAGAGCAAGATTTCATCGTCGATAAGGACAAGACCCACCAGAAAGAAGTCAATGGAGACCTTCTCAAACTGGCATGAGGAAAGGACCAATATAATTGATGTGATAATAGACATGACACTGACAACTGGGATGGCCGACTGAAAAATGAGTTAAGAGACACTGCAGAGAGGCCGACTCAGGCTAACTTCCCTTGAACAAAAGCATGACTCAATGTGACTATATGGCAGCATATGATGACTCTGTATAAGTTCGTCATGCAGGAGGCACGAACGAACCCTCCATATGATTGGAAGAGATAACCAATCGGGGGAGAATTGACTGAATAACAAGGTTAAGGCGTACCTAAGTCAAACTAAATCCCACCCACACGGAGGAGACTTTGTTTTGAGTGCTTTGTTCAAGGGCGACATGACTGACTCTAGCTATCAATAATAAATGGAAATATTGTCCCATTCCCACTCTTTTTGGAATATTTATTTTTTTTGTCTTTTTTTATTAAGATCGAAAAAGAATAAAAGAATACTATGGTATAGTGGAAAGAACGAGTGTCGATGAAACAGATGATTTAGTTCTTGGGAATGGAACATTCCTATGCTCAATGCAGGGAGGCAAAAACTGGTCAGTGACACTCAAAGGTGTGTTCCTTCCACGGGTCAAGGTGTGTCAAGTTCCAGAAGTCAAAGGTATGCAAGGTTGATTTTGCAGTCGTCATGGCAAAAGTTGGCTTAAACACGAGTCCAAGTGAAGCCGGCTCTAGGCCAAAAGGTGCAAATGGTCAACATGCAATGCAGTAGTACAACTCAACACAAAGGAGCCTCTAGGGTATAAGGCCAGAACAAAGCGAAGAAGCTAAGATGAATGAGTCTTTAACGCATAAGTCATAGCGGGACTATAGAGGACTCCCGATCCTACTCAATTGGAGCAACATGGGCAACAAATGTCAGTGAGGTGCTAACTATGATACCCATGTAAAGGATGGCTCTACCATTGTTATGATTTTAAAAATCGGCGAACGAAGATGGCTTACGAACCATAACACGATGGGATCGACCCTATGGTAGATGTATCGACAGATGGAGGCTAGTATGCATGATGCAACGGAAAAATGATGTCCCTAACCTATATGCCAGTGAGAAAATGATAGCTGCCATGATGGGTTAGCAGTCATGGAACCACCTCGAAATAGTCGAAAATGTCGAAAATGTCCTGAAAAACAAACCATTCTCGACATTCCAAGTCACATGAGGCCAAACAAAATAAAATTCTGAAATTTTTTTGCATTTTCAAAACTTATAAAAGGGATTTTGGACTCACCATTTTTACCAATTCAGTTGGAGAGCAAAGATTTGGAGCAAAAGGAGCAAATTTCCCTTGTGCCAAATTCGACCGTTCAAATTCTTCAAAATCTTCCAGGTAACTCTTATACTTAGCTTGCAATTCATTGTGACTAGTTTTAGGATTTTTCATTGATGTTTCACCGTTGAACTATTGTTCAAAATTTCACCGCAGTATACACGCGGGTTGGTAATATGAAACCCGCGTACACGCGGGCCCTATACGAGACTGTGTGTACAGTAACCTGCGTATACGCCTTGAACCAATTTTAATCAAAAACTAATGATTGGAACTCAATTTCTTCTCAGGATGTCGGTCACATGGTGTGAAAGAGAACATGCAGCGATGGGTAATGAAGTTATGAATTATCCTCAAGCCTTGGATGCTTTACGGGGATGCGGCTTGCTCAAATTCTTCAAATTGCCGAACATGAAAGCCAATGTATGACTGCTTAAAATGCTTATTGACTATTGGGACGTCGAGGAGGAAGCCTTCATGATTGATCAAATGCCACTCAGAGTAGAAGTGGAGGATATTTATTTTATCACAGGCCTTTCCCGAAGGGGAGAGGTAGTATAGTCCCGGGGTAGGACACGGAGCAGTCTCACTATAGAGGACTACGTATAGATATACTGCCCAGGACATCCCAAGAAAGTTGGGAGTCAGATCTCTATTGCACATGTGGCGAGTTTATCGCTGAGGATCATCTTGTTCACCATAACTCGAGTGAATGGATTTTCCTCTCTGCATCAGGCATCATGGCTCACCATGAGCGTGACAGTTGATTGTCTCACTACTGTGTTCGACTGGTGTACTCCTCTTCTGGCCAGCATGAAGAGCCAGCTCACTTCTATTAAGACGGGACAGATCAAAAACTTTGGCTATGGGACTATCTTGTGCACTTTCTTCTTTCAAAGGATTCCCACACTCCGCCCCAGGGTAGCAGTTTCTGTCAGCACCCCACGCGATCCACGCATGGGCCGGTGGGCTGATCTGATGAAACGTCTAGGGGGTGGGGAGGTTCCAAGGACTGCTTTTGACGACGAATTCTTCACCTAGTGGGATTAGTAGATCATCGCCGTAGACGACTACCCCTATGCTGGGCTAGATTTCTGAGGAGATCCTGACCTAACATTACCGCCGGACGTAGCATGGGGCGAGATTGGTAAGGATTTTTTTATTTTATGATTTTTTTGTATTTTTCAAATATAATGATGCATTTTGAAAATTATTTTTTGATGAGATCCAAAAGACTAATATAATGATCATGATCCAAATATTGGGCCAGTACGACTAGATGGATTCCCGTGACACAGACGACGCGGCTGAGGAGCCGAAGAGGCGGTTGCTGAGACGGAACGGACTCTACACAACGTCCAATGACACTTGACTAGACTGAGCTGTCGAGTATCGATGGCTGCTATAGAGGACATTTCTGAGGATATGCAGCGTCATGTGGTTGGCATGCCACGTGACTGGGTTCGCACTTTTCGGCGTGTAGCCAACGCTTTAGTTACCTACTTGTTCGCTCATCCTGAGCCGGGGCATTAGATATGCCGGACATGATTATGGGCATTTGAGTCCCAATTTTGTATATTTTTGGACAACATATGTACACTCGAGATGCTTTATGATGATATATATATATATATATTTTATATATATAAATAATATATATATATATATTATATAATATATATATATATATCTTGTATATATATATATATATATTAATATTATATATAATATAATATTTATTATTATATATATATATTATATATATATATATATATATATATATTACAGTTTTACTTTTTGATGCTTGATTTTATTATGATGAATGATTGATGTGCCAGTCTAATGCTTGATTAGCGATAGAACCAGCTAACCAATTATGAGATCTTGGAATGTGCAAATAATTAATATAAACAAATGATTTGCAAAAACCTCACCCTTAAATACTGGCGATATAAACATGGATCCCTTACCAGATAAATGTTGTTTAATTGAGACACTATCAATTGAGAATCGAGATAAACTACCAACGAGTCGATCTCATGAGAGATTGCCTCGGATAGTAAATTAATAACGATAGTATACTCAGCCATATTATTCGAAGCAGGACCAATGCATACGCCTCTTGATACCATCAATTGACTAGTTGGATAATAGAGTACCCAAGCTTCGGAAGCGAGATTCCGAGTGTGCCGACTAGCACCATCGCCGAACCCAAAATAGACCAAGTCATCCATCAACACCTGCAACAACAAACCAAAAAGTGTTGATATCACAAAACTCTCGATCATATATGTACAAATATACATAATATACAAAGAAGCTATTGCTTGGCCAAAACTAAGCAAATTACTTCCTGAGGTAGAGCCCGTCAGGGGGCTCTGCCAACTTGCTCCTAGAGATGTTTATAGGTACTATGATCGAACCAATCAATATACTTCCTTCGGAAAAAAACTGTGTTTGAGCCAAAGGGACCGTACAAACATCACTAGTGGAACTCGAGGACCAAGATTCTACCTCATGGACAGGGGAATAAAAATGTGACCGACGATGTAAATCTTCCAAAGGTCGATCTACAGTCGTCATTGCTTCGAATATCGCTTCATCCGATGGAAAAACAATTTCCGAGCAATCCGATGCATAAGTGGAATCAAGGGTCCGAGAATGAGCCACATCACCATCTATCTCTTTCCCAGAGGAAGGAGTAGAATGGTTATCTGCAGAGCTATAGATAGATTCACATCTAGGTTCTACTACAGACATAAAAGATTCTATTCCACCTGCCTTATTGTCATCTGATGTGGTCACAAATGAAGCCAAGGTTCCAGGATCCGAAGAATAAGGAGTTTGAACAAACTCTCTCCATAAAGGGTCCCCGGAAGATGAAATTGTATCTATTCTAGTCGTAGGAGGGGGAAGATCAAACGTACCCATTAATGAAGAGTACATCCCGACTCCTAAATTCTCAGTAGGCGAACGGGGGTTATCCACTAATGGAATAGTAGAGTCTGAAGTTGCTCGAGGATCGACTGGAGAATAATCCAATTGATCAACCTTAACAATTTTCCCCTCATGAGGAAAGTAAATGACACGAAACAGAGTCGAAAAAACAGCGTCCATTTCATATACCCAGTTCCTTCCTAGGAGGAGATTATAATCTAGGTTAGCATCTACGACTTCTACCTCAATATTAACGACCTTCCCTCCAAAACATATAGGAAAGGCCGGGATAATCCCATATGGCATATGAGAATGATCATCAAACGCTGTCAGGAGGGTAGGTGAAGGAACAACCGACGGTGATCCAATAGCCTTCCAGCATGACATAAACATGACACATGTGGAAGCTCCCTCATCTATAACCATCCGAAAAATATTCATTTTCTAGTAGGTAGAGTTTATCTAGAAAACCATCTGATGAGGAAGTCTCTTTTTGACATTATTCATATCAAAAGTGAGAGCTAAGGAATTACTTAGATCCACTGCCCCCATTGCTGATAGCAAGGCACTTCTTTGAGCAGGACATGACTGGAGAACCTCTAAAGCAGACATAGCACATGGACTCTAATCCAGATCCTCAACAATGGAGTAATTCTGGGCTGCCCTAATACTAGGGTTGATAGTCGCACGTTTAGCGGAACCTTTCGGTACCCATGGTATAGTCTCAACAGAAGGTCGCTCAATATGAAGTGGGTTGTTAGTTTCAGGAACTGACTTACCCTTGGAAGTTTCACCTTCACCATAATCGCATGACCGTGTGGCCACATTAGCATGAGAACTCATCATGAAAACATTTGATGACTTGTCCCCTTCCTGGTTGCCCCCTACGGAGGTTCCAGGGTTTGAACTCGCTCCAGCAAGAAGTTGCTGCCCTTGGGGGAAAGGGTTTGTTAACACAGCTTGGGAACTAGAAGTCCCTTTCTGCCCTAACAAGCGTTGAGCGTCTTGAATCTTGGGGCAAAGATGAGTTAAATGGTCTCCACTGCACAACTTGCATGGAAACTTAACTTTCTTTTTCGACTCATTTCTACCACCACCAGCGTTATTGCCGGATTTATTTGCATCAGGCTTCCCATCTTGGTTCTTTTCCTTACCTTGTCCTTTCCTTTTCCCATTGGAATTTTGATTGCCTTTGGGGCTGTCAGATTAGATGGCATTTATCGAAGAGGTTTGGGAAGCCGAAGGGTTAGACGAGGTGACTTGGTTGTTAGAAGTAGTTTGTGAAGACAACTGCTGCAATTGGTTCAACAAGTTCACCGTATTCGTGTCTACCAACCCAACACTACCATCCACATGGGGATCTGGATTCAGCTTAGCTACGTCAACCTTAGACCCAAGAGGATCTAGCAAGTATTTTTGTAGGATACCAGATTGAGAGTAGATCAATTCTAATTGGTGGGTCCTAAAAATGGCTTGCTCCTTAGAATAGAACCCAGACATGGAGACATCCTTGGATATCTCAAGTATCAAAGACTTCAAAAACCACTCGAGACGGTACTATGGAGGGATATCGGCTTTAATGAGCCTCTTTCTCCATCTCCATTCTTGAATGTGATTGGAAATGTGAGTCGCCTTATCCTGACGAAAAGTGGCCAGTAGTTCGGTTCCGGCATCATACCGGATAGGCAACTGAAAATGGTTTAAGAAAATATTGGCTAAGTCAGTGAATGATGTAAAGTTGCCCCCATGAAACTCTATATACCATTTGGCCACATTACCAGTCAAGGTGCGTTGAAATAGTCTCAACCTAACCGAGTCATCGATCAGG
Organism: Pinus taeda; assembly: GCA_000404065.3. Classification (NCBI taxonomy): domain Eukaryota; kingdom Viridiplantae; phylum Streptophyta; class Pinopsida; order Pinales; family Pinaceae; genus Pinus; species Pinus taeda. Next base: position 43,470 of record APFE030303388.1, read on the forward strand.
GAGTTCGATGAGCACCACAAGTGGAACGTGGTTACATGGTCGCCTGGGTCCTCACCACTCTTCCCTTCGAATTTTGGAATGTTCGAAGGGTGTTTGGTTGGGACCAGAGACCAGGCTAGATTGTACTTGATTGGATCATTGGCTAACTTAGTGAGATCTGGCAAGTTCAATGTTGCCTGAAACGGAAGTCTAGGAGGAGCTTGGGGATTCCACTCTAACTGGGCAAAACTCCCAAAGCTCTGAAAAGATTGACCTAGATTTTGGAATTTTTTTGTCTTTTTTTATTAAGCTCAAAAAAGAATAAAAGAATACTATGGTATAGTGGAAAGAACGAGTGTTGATGAAACAAATGATCTAGTTCTTGGGAATGGAACATTCCTATGCTCAATGCAGGGAGGCGAAAACTGGTCAGTGACACTCAAAGGTGTGTTCCTTCCATGGGTCAAGGTGTGTCAAGTTGCAGAAGTCAAAGGTATGCAAGGTTGATTTTGCAGTCGTCATGGAAAACGTTGGATTAAGCACGAGTCCAAGTGAAGCCGGCTCTAGGCCAAAAGGTGCAAATGGTCAACATGCAATGTAGTGGTACAACTCAACACAAAGGAGCCTCTAGGGTATAAGGCCAGAACAAAGCGAAGAAGCTAAGATGAATGATTATTTAACGAATAAGTCATGGCGGGACTATAGAGGACTCCCGAGCCTACTCAATTGGAGCAACATGGGCAACAAATGTCAGTGAGGTGCTAACTATGATACCCATGTAAAGGATGGCTCTACCATTGTTATGATTTTAAAAATCGGCGACCGAAGATGGCTTACGAACCATAACACGATGGGATCGACCCTATGGCAGATGTAACGACAGATGGAGGCTAGTATGCATGATTCAACGGAAAAATGATGTCCCTAACCTATATGCCAGTGAGAAAACGATAGCTGCCATGATGGGTTAGCAATCATGGAACCACCTCGAAACAGTCGAAAATGTCAAAATGTCCTGAAAAACAAACCATTCTCGACATTCCAAGTCACATGAGGCCAAACAAAATAAAATTCTGAATTTTTTTTTTTCATTTTCAAAACTTATAAAAGGGATTTTGGACTCACCATTTTTACCAATTGAGTTGGAGAGCAAAGATTTGGATCAAAAGGAGCAAATTTCCCGTGTGCCAAATTCGACCGTTCAAATTCTTCAAAATCTTCCAGGTAACTCTTATACTTAGCTTGCAATTCATTGTGACTATTTTTAGGATTTTTCATTGATGTTTCATCGTTGAACTATTGTTCAAAATTTCACCGCAGTATACACGCGGGTTGGTAATATGAAACCCGCGTACACGCGGGCCCTATACGAGATTGTGTGTACAGTAACCTGCGTATACGCCGTGAACTAACTTAGTGAGATCTGGAAAGTTCAATGTTGCCTGAAACTGAAGTCTAGGAGGAGCTTGGGGATTCCACCCTAACTGGGCAGAACTCCCAAAGCTCTGAAAATATTGACCTATATTTTGGAAGGCACCAGGCTGCCCGAAGTAACCAGTAGAACCAGCAAAACTTGGAGTTTGACCAACTTCGGCCGTATATCCACCATAGCCAGCAAAGTTTCCTCCTAAAGGATTATAAGGAGTTGATAACCCCTAATATGGATCCCAAGCCAAAGCTAGGGGAGGAATACTTTGGAATGAACTAACTGTGGTATACGGCCTATTCCCATATTGGCCGAAAAATGGATTCCCAATTCGTTGGGTTGGAATGTGGTATATGACCACTTCCGAATGGAAAACCTTGGAACGAAGCTGATCCACTCATCATGGACGTGGCGGCCCTAAATGGAGCTGAAGAAATGCCCTGTGAATGGGCGCCAAATGGGAAGAATCCAGAACCAAAAGAATTGGTTTGGGAATTTCCACTCGTGGATGGAATGGAGGTAGACCCAACAAATGACGTGCTAGCAAAAGATCCGAATAAAGAGACAGAGGGGATGGAAATAGTTCCTCCCCCTTGTACAAATATGGGAGTCTGTACAGTCGTAGCACTTGTAGAAGCCATGCTTCCAGTAGTGGTCATTGAAGGTAAGCGCGTAGCGTAACCTGGACTTGACGGTCTATGCGTCGGAGTCCCAACGTATTGTAATACGTCTGGATGACTAGCATGGTAGGGGAGAATTCGGAGCCACTAATGAATCTGAACAGTTCTTCTTCTATGTTATTCCTCTGCTTGTAAGCGAACTCTGGAGAAAGAACTGGAAAGTGTTTCCTCTCTTGTTCGCGAGTACCATAGAGCTCTGCTTGAATATCTAATGCCCCCGAGAGGAGGATCAATCCCCGATGTTGTCAATTACCCGGTGGGACGAACCACCGGATTATTACCTCATCTGCGCCTTCTCAGAGAAGGCCTCTAAACCTCGGATGGTGAAAGACCACGAAGTCTTGAACCGTCTAGGAGATCGGTCAGCCACTTTGAATTTCTTGTTTAAAATCTAACTAAAGACTCAAAAAATTGAAAGCTAGGCCAACTAAGAGCATAGAGCACACACTATAAAGTCCCTAAAGATACAGCCGGTCAAAAATCTTCCAAGTATTTCCGCTCCAGGTGGTTAGGACCGGACACCAAAATACGAGAAAGTGAAATAAGGGGCCTTCCGAAGATAGTCTGGGATGATGAGGGCCCAGTCATATCAGCGAAGGTAACAGAGGAAGTTACACTGACCTCTTAACAACAGGTTGCGCCGGTGCAAGCCCCCAAGCTTTGCAAGGGTGCCCTCTAGTAGTACTGTCGAGAGTGATGCAACGTCGACCTCAGGTGCCACGGGATTCCCCTTCACAGCCACCTCTATAGTTCCCTAGGAGTAGCAACTATGGATACCAACTCGTCGCAGAAGCCAGGCAGAACAGTCGTGAGGTAAGTTCAGACAAGTAGGAGAGGGGGTATCTCTTTTCCCTGTCTTCACAGACCCTCGTGCTTAACTCCCAGATCCGGAGCTTTCCTGGTCTTCCTAACGCTATTGGATTTTCTCTCATTATTCAGACTCCTATGTTTGACGTTTAAATGGCCTTGGAGATTTAACTCTCCACTCGCCTAATCCAAGGCCCTAAAATCCTAAAACTTGTTGGTGTATTTAACTTAAAAGAAAAAGTTCTAGTGAATTTTATTTAGCGCTTGATTTTAAAATAGGTTGTTCTTTAAGTTAGGGGATGATGGAAGTGAAACTAGTGGTGTTTTTTCGACGCAAAAGAAATTAATAAAAACCTAACTATATGCATGTGCACTTGTCTTTGTTTTTCGATGAAGAGTAATTTCTATAGGGTTCAAGGAAAACTTCTAATGAAACAAACTTTTCTTTTCTTTTCGTTAATTCACGCTTCACACCCAAAAGTTAACAAAACTATGTATTCCTAAAGAGATGCAAATCTATCCTAATGCAACAACTATGTGCTTGATGCAATATTCAAAACAACTCTAAAAACAAGAAATGAAAGTTTATTTGCTTATCAAATTTACTTTTTCCACCTACAATGTCTAGATGGAATATGAAATGCTACCATTCATTTCGTCTAAACACTAAAAACAAAACTCAAGACAAACATAAAGCACTTTCATTCACTAAAAGGAAACTAAATGAAAAACAAGTTCAAGAGAGCGAAACAAAGTTTTTCAAAAAGTTTTCTTCAAGGTAGCAACAAAAAAGTCTTTTAAAAAATGCTCTCAACAAAACTGAAACTTTGCGATCGAAACAATAAGCAACAACCACTTTTGCAAGCTGACACCATACAATGGATGAAAACTCAACAAAAACAAATGTGTTTAAAGATGCTTTTTAACAATCGAAAGCAGCAATGAAAGCATTGGTAACAAAGACCAAAAAATATCAAAAAGAAAATTTCAAGAAAGCATCAATCGACAACTTTGATGAAACAAAGAAGTAGATGGTCACAAAAAGCATTTTTGTCAAGCAAAATTCAACACAAAGATTGATAACAATCTTTCTGCTATGATAAATCAGAGCAGCCAAGATTCCAAACAAAAAGTCACCAAAAGCAAAATTCAACACAAAGATTGATAACAATCTTTCTGCTATGATAAATCAGAGCAGCCAAGATTCCAACCATAATAGTGAGATTTGGAGCAATAACAACTAACCCTACAATTAGTGGGGCAGGAGCTCTGAATCCTTTTTTCAACCAACAAGGGAATATACTGTATTCCTCATTCAATTCATTTTGATGTTTTCCACCCTTAGCTAATGCTTGGAACCCTTACCAGGGGCTATCAGCTCCTTACAATAATTCGTCAAGGGGAAAATTTTCTAGTTACGGAGGTTTTTTGGCTGGAGTTGGTCAAACTCTGAGTTTTGCTGGACCACAAGGTTCAACTTTTGGTTCAGTAGGTTCTACCAATTAACTAGAGCAACTTGGTGCCTTTCAAAATCCAGGTCATTCTTTCTAGACTTTTGGGAACCCCACCCAATCTGGGTGGAATCCCCAAGGTCCTCCGAGAGTTCCTTTTCTGGCCACGCTTAATCTACCATACTTGACTAAGTTTACAAATGATCCAATCAGATAAAATCCAGCTTGGCCTCTAGTCCCAACCAAACTTCCATCGGATATTCCAAAATTCGAAGGGAAGAGTGGTGAAGACCTGGGAGACCATGTAACCACGTTCCATTTATGGTGCTCATCTTACTCCCTAATTGATGATTCGATTAGGTTGAGACTATTTTAGCTCACCTTAACTGGGAATGTGGCTAAGTGGTAAATAGAGTTGCCAGGGGGTACCTTTATGTCTTTCGCCGATTTGGCTAACATTTTCTTAAACCATTTTCAGTTGCCTGTCTGTTACAAAGCCGGAATTGAACTTCTGGCAAATTTTCATCAGGACACAACTACTCACATTTCGGATCATATCTACGAATGGAGATGGAGAAAGAGGCTCATTAAAGCTGAAATTCCACTTGAATTACATCTCGAATGGTTTTTAAAATCGTTACAACGCAAGATCTCCAAGGATGTTTCTATGTCTGGAGTTTATTCTGAAGAGCAGCCTATCTTTCATGCCCAGCAATTAGAACTAATATATTCTCAGTCCAAGATTCTTTAGAAAATCTTACCTGATGCTCCTAGATCCATGGTTGATATAGCCAAACCGAAGCCAGGCCCACATGCTGATGGTATAGTTGGATCAATTGATGCAAATGCGGTGAACCTTTTGAGCCAGTTGCAGCAGTTGTCTCTACAAACTGCTTCTTCCAATCAAGTTGCACTATCTACTCCTACACCTTCTCAGCCTTCTTCTATAAATGTCGTTCAGGCTTCTAACCCCAAAGGAAATCAAAATTCCGATGGGAAGAAGAAGGGATGAGGTAAAAAGAAGAATCACGATGGGAAGGGTAATGTGAACAAGCCCGACAATAATGTTGGTGAGGGTGGAAAAGAGTTTAAGAAGAACATTAAATTTTCATGCAATTTGTGCAGTGGAGATCATTTGACTCATCTCTGCCCGAAAATTCAAGATGCTCAGCGCTTATTAGTGCAGCAAGGGTCTTCTAGCTCCCAAGCTATATTCACTAACCCTTTCCCCCAAGGGTAGCAGTTACTTGCTGGCATGAACTCAAACCATGGTACCTCTGCAGGGGGCAACCAGGAGGGGGAAAATTCCTCAAATGTTTTCATGATGGGTTCTCATGTCAATGTGGCTACATGGTCATGTGATTATGGTGAAGCTGAAACATCCAAGGATAAATCTATTCCCGAAACTACGGATCCACTTCATATTGAGCGACCCTCTATCAATTCTATACCTCAGATACTAAAAGGTTCCGCCAGGCGTGCGACTATCAACCCTAATGCTAGGGCATCCCAGAACTACTCCATTGTAGAAGATCTAGCTCAAATTCTATGCACTATGTCTACTCTAGAGGTACTCCAGTCGTGTCCAAATCAACAAAGTGCTTTGGTTTCAGTGATCGAGGCAGTTGAACCAAACAATTCTTTAGTGCTCACTTTTGACATGCTCAATGTCAAAAAGAGACTTCCTCATCATATGGCTTTTCAAATAAAGTCTACATAAGGGAAAACTAATATTTTTCGAATAGTTATAGATGAGGGAGCTTCCACATGCGTAATGTGTATGTCATGTTGGAAGGCCATTGGATCGCCTTCGGCTATTACTTCACCCACTCTCCTGATAGAATTTGACGGAAATTATCATAGGCCACATGGGATTATCCGGGCCTTTCCTATATGTGTTGAGGAAAGGTCGTTAATATCGAAGTAGAAATCGTTGATGCCAGCCTAGATTACAATATCCTCTTAGGATGGAATTGAATTTATGAAATGGATGTCATAGTTTCGACTCTGTTTCAAGTCCTTTGTTTTCCTCATGAAGGGAAAATTGCTAAGGTTGATCAATTGGATTATTCTCTAGTTGACCCTCGTGCAACTTCAGATTCTACTGTTCCATTGGTGGATAACCCTTGTCAACCTATCGAGAATCTAGGAGTTGGGATGTATTCTTCATTGATGGGTACATTTGATCTTCCCACTACTATAGCTAGAATCAATGTCATTTCATCCTCCAAAGAGTCTTCACGGGAAGAGTTCTTGCAGACTCGTTATTTTTCAAACCCTTGGACCTTGCCTTCGCCTACAACCACCTTAGATGAAGGACAAGTTGGTGGAATGGCATTTCGTATGTATGCAACAGAGCTTAGATATTAGTCTATCGTTAACTCTACAGACGACCGTCCTACTCCTTTTTCAGAGGAAGAGTTAGATGGTGATGTGGCCCCAGCTTGGACCCTTGACTCTACTTCTGCTATGGATTGCTTAGATACGATTTTACCATCTAAGGAAGCAATCTTAGAAGCAATGATGGGTGTAGATCGACCTTGAGAAGATTTACGCCATCATTCATATTTTCTTCCCCCATTGCAAGAAGTCGAATCCAAGTTCTCCAATTTTCTTACTAGCAATGTTTGTATGGTTTCAAACCCTTTGGCTCTAGCACACATCCATGCCGAAGGTAATATGTCATTCATTTCAAAAACTGTATCGATAAACATCTCTAGGAACCCTAATGTGATAGAAGATGTCTTCATCGGAGCTGAGTGTTCCCCTAAAGAGATTCAAATTTACACCGACCTCTTTAAAGATTTTTGAGATGTATTCACTTGGTCTTATGAAGAAATGGTCGGTATTGATCCATCCATCATTCAACATGAGATCAAGACGTATGAAAACACTAATCTAATTCATCAGAAGCTTTAGCTGGTCAATCCTAGGAAAGCAACAACTATTAAAGCTAAAGTAGAAAAGCTACTCAAGGCGGGTTTCATATACCCCATTCCTCTAACGAATTGGGTTTCTAATCTAGTCCCAGTTGATAAAAGATAAGGAACGATCTGAGTATGCATTGACTTTAGGGATTTGAACAAAGCTTGTCCGAAATATAATTACCCCACATTGTTTATTGATCAGATAGTTGATGAATGTGTGGGTAATGATATTTTCTCCTTCATGGATGGGTTCTCTAGTTATAATCAAATATCTATCCATCCAAAAGACCAGCATAAGACAACTTTCATATTTCCTTGGGTACCTTTTCGTACAAAAATATGCCTTTTGGTCTTAAAAATGTTGGAGCCACACTTTAGCGGGCCATGTCTTACACTTTCCACATCATCAGGAATGTCATCGAAGCATACTTTGATGATTTAGCTGCTCGTTCTCAAAAGAGAATCGATCATCCTAGCCACCTTCATTTAGTTTTCGAGAGATGTGGGTTTTACAAGATCCGGTTGAATCTAAATAAGTGTGTTTTCGCAGTTACATATGGTTAGTTGTTGGGGTTCATTGTGTCAACTGAAGGGATTCGAGTTGATCCCTTCAAGGTGGATGCAATAGTTCAGTTGCCTCCCCCATCTTCCATCTGACATCTTCAAAGCCTTCAAGGGAAGGCAAATTCCTTGAGACAGTTTATAGCAAACTATGCTAAGATAACTAAAGGATTTATGCATTTGTTGGGGAAAGGAGTCCCATTTTTATGGGATGACTTTGCGCAATGATATTTTGATACCTTGAAGTAGGCGTTAATCTTTGCCCCGCTTTTGAGTCCACTGAATTATGGTAGAGATTTCCTTTTATATCTTGCAGCCATAGAATCAATCATAGGTATGGTTTTGGTTCAGGAAGATGATGCTCTCACAGAGCATGTGATTTACTACTTGAGTCGAGTCTTGGTAGGCCCTGAACTATACTATTCTCCGGTTGAGAAATTAGCCTTAGTAGCTATTCATGTTGTCCAACGTCTCCACCATTATATTCTACTACACAAAACATTCATCTTAGCGGCGGTAAATCCTTTTGAATTTGTCCTCAATAGGAAACTGATTGGGGGCAAATACAATTGATGGATTGTTATTTTACAAGAATTCGATCTCGAGTTCTTGTCAGCCAAGTCTAAGAAATCATTGGTTTTTTCGGAATTAACTTCCGATCTGCCTTGTGGAGAAGATACTATTTATGAGGAGAGTTTCCCAGACAAACATCTAATCCTCATCTCTTCACAATACCCCTGGTATGTAGATATCATCATCTATCTCCAGACTTCGAAGTTCCCTCCTGCTTACTCCAAAGATGAAAATCGAAAATTACGTCACCTGGCTAAGAACTATGTCATCATTGGTGATACATTATATCACCGAGGGGTTGATTCAATCCTTAGGCATTGTTTAACCTTAGAGGAAGCGGAGTTTGTGCTTAACGATTGCCACAGTGGGGCTTGTGGTGGTCATCTTTCAGGGCTTGCTATAGCCCAAAAGATATTGTGTGCTGAATACTTTGGCCTTCGCTTTTCAATGATTGTATTGAAACGGTCAAACGTTGCCACCCTTGTCAAGTCTATATTCGAAATATGCGCGCGCATCTAGGTCCTCTTTTCCCTATTATCATTGTTAGTCCTTTTACAAAGTGGGGTATTGACTTTACTACTTGTAATCCACCTTCAACAGTGAATCACAAGTAAATTATAGTGGCCGTAGACTACTTTACGAAGTGGGTTGAGGTCATGCCAACTTACAAAAATGATAGTGAAACAGTGGCACTGTTCCTCTTGAATCAATATTATTTCACGGTTCGGTATCTTGAGAGAGATTGTCACTGACCATGGTAGTCATTTCCATAACCAACTGATGATCGAATTGGCACTTAAATTGGGCTCCCGGTAGGAGCATTCATCTCTGTATTATCCTCAGGCCAATGGGCAAGTCGAAGTCATGAATAACTCCCTAAGACGATCCTGCAAAGGACAATTGACAAAAATTGCTCCAATTGGCATCTCATGTTGTATCCGACTCTCTGGGCATATCGAACCTCAATAAATATTGCCACCAGTTTTACACCTTTTCAATTAGTTTATGGGCTGGAATGTATTTTTCCTATTGAGTGCGAAATTCCATCCATTAAGCTGGATATTGAGCTCCTTCCAGACACCTCTAGTCTCGAAGAGCACCTCCTTCATTTGGAACATCTCGATGAAAAATGTCGAGATGCCACCATAATCAATGAGGCTCATAAGAAAAGGGTAAAAACTCAGTATGATAAAGCTATCCGTCCTCGACTCTTTTCTGAAGGTGACCTTGTCTTAGTTTATGACCAAGATAAAGATGCCTTGGGGGCAGGCAAATTCAAGTCTATGTGGTATAGTCCCTTTATAGTGAAACAAGATCTAGAAAAAGGGGCTTATGAATTAGTCGATTTTGAATGGAACAGTTGGTGGAGCCTTGAAATGGGCTCTACCTCAAGAAGTACTTTGCTTAGGTTACGACTGAGCAATGTATTCTTTGTATTTTTGTACATATCTTATCGGGAGTTTTTGTGTTATCAACACTTTTTTGATCTTCTTTGGCAGGTGTTGATGGATGACTTTATCTATTTCAGATTCATCGATGGTGCTAGTTGGCACACTCGAAATCTCACTTCCATAGCTTGGGTGATTTATTATCCATCTGTTCAATTGATGGTGTCAAGGGGAGTATGTATTGGTTTTGCATCAAATAATACTACGAAATATACTGTCATCATTAATTTACTATTCGAAGCTATTTCTTATGGAATTGATTTGTTGGTAGTGTATCTTGACTCACAGATAATAGTGTCACAATTAAATAACATTTATCGGGTTCATGATCTTTATTTATATGCCAATTTTTGAGAGTGAGGGTGTTGCAAAGATCATTTGTTTATATTACTTATTTGCACATTCCATGATCTGAAAATTCATTAGCGGATTCTATCACTAATCAAGCATTGGATTGGCATATCAATCATTCATCAAGTTAAAAACAAACATCAAAAATTTGGAACTGTATATATATATCATAAGACTACCCGTGTGTACTTAAAGTGTTTCAAAAGTAATATACAAAATTGGGACTAAATTCCCATAATCATGTCCAGTCTATCTACGAATTGGCTCAGGATGAGCGGCTAAGTAGGTGATTACTGTGTTGGCCACACTCTGAAGAATGCGAACCGAGTCTCGTGGTACTCCTACCACGTGGTGCTGCATCTCCTCAAGTAGGTCTTCTACGGCCACCATCAGTACTTGGTGAGTCAATCTCACCAAGTTTATTTGGACTGCATATAAGACCCTCTCTGTCTCTACAACCAACTCTTCGACACCTCTTTCGTGATGCCTGTGCCACAGAAATCCATCTAGTCTTACCGGACCCACATCTGTAATATGATCATTATGTTAGTATTTTAATCCCATAAAAAAAAATCTTAAAATTGATAAAACTTAAAAAATGGTTACCTTTCTCTCCCCATGTTGCGTTTGGTGGCAGCACCAAATCTGGATCTCTTCTGAAATCCATGCCAACATAGGGATAGTCATCCACAATGATGATTTGTTGTTACCACTAGAAGAAGAACTCATCATTGAAAGCATTCCTCGACACATGCCCACCTCCAAGGCATTTCATCAGGTCAGCCCACCTACCCATCTAAGGATCTCAGGGGCTACTGATAGAAACTAATACTCTGGGACAAAGTTCTAGAACCTTCTCGAAGAAGGAGCACAAAATGGTCCCATATAAAAAAAAATTGGTCTGTCCTTACCGAATGGATGACAACTAGATCTTCATATTGGTAAGAAGAGGTGTACACCAATCAAAACTAGTAGTGAGACACTCCACAACTAAGCTCATGGATAGTCATGATGCTTGGTGCAATGAGGCTGATCTGTTTATGCTGGCTATGGTGAATAGTAAGATCCTCAGGGACAAGCTCTAGACATGTTCTATTGGAATCTTGCTTCCAATCTTCTCCGGATGCCTTGGATAATATATATGTACGTAGTCTTCCACTGAGAGACTACCTCGTGTCTGGTCAGTCAAATGTACAACTTCTCCTCTCCGGGAGAGACCAACGATAAAGTAAATATCTTCTACCTCTATCCTCAAAGGAATTTGGTCAATCATAAATGCATCATATTTGATACTCCAATAGCGGATTAACATTTCAAGAAAGCGAGTATTGGCCTTCATATTTGGCAGTTTGAAAATTTTCAATAAGCCGCATCCCCTCAATGCATCTAAGGCCTGCTGATCATTCATAACTCCATTATCAATGGTAATATGATCCCTCTCTCTCGATGTGATTGTCATCCTGAAAGAAAATTAAGTTTCAACAGTTAGATTTTTGTGTTTAAGGTTCAAAGTGCGTATACGCGGGTCCCTTTCATACATAGTCGCGTGTAGGGCCTACGTGTATGCGGGTTTAAAATATCCAACCCACATATATGCCACGTTGAAATTTTTAACTAAAATTCCTATGGTCAAATCTCAATTAAAAATTCTAAAAACAATCATAAAGTAATGCAAGCTTGAATTGGGGGTTACCTAATGATTTTGATCCAATTTGAACAGTCCAATTCTTTGGGGGCCAAGTTTGCTCTTTTTTCTCCATAGCTTTTGCTCTCAACACAAATGGTACAAATGGTGAGTCAAAAAGTCATTTTATAAGCTTTGAAAATGACAAATTTTTTCAAAAGATGATTTTTTCGTCTCATGAATTTTTTAACTTGTGAGCTTGGATTGTAGGGAATAGGTTGTTTTTCAGGACATTTTGGATGCTTCTTCAAAAATTTCACATTGGTTCCAAGAATGCTAACCCATCATGGCATCATTCACTCACTGGCATATACGTTAGGGAAACCATTTTTCCGTTGCATTTTGCATACTAGCCTCCATTTGTCAATACACTTTCCATAGGGTCAATCCCATCGTGTTATGGTTAGTAAACCATGTTCACTCGCCGATTTTTAAATCATGACATGATGATATAGCCATCCTTTACATGGGCATTGTAGTTAGCACCTCACTGACATTGGTTGCCCATTTTGTTTTATTGAGTTGGCTCGAGAGTCCTCTCTAGTCCCACCATGACTTGTGCATTGAAGAATCATTCCTCTTTGCTTCTTCACTTTGTTTTGGCCTTATACCCTAGAGGCTCCTTTGTGTTGAGTTATACTACTGCATTGCATTTTGACCATTTACACCTTTTTTCCTTGAGTCAACTTCACTTGGACTCATGTTTAAGCCACTTTTTGACCATGTCTTCTGCAAAATCAAACTTTCAATCCCTTAGCTTCTGCAACTTGACACACCCTCAGACCCGTGGAAGGAACATCCCTTTAAGTGTCCTTGACCAATTTTTCCTCCATGCATTGAGCATAGGATTGTTCCCATCCCAAGAACTAGATCATCTACCTCACTGACACTCATTCTTTCCACTGTACTATAGAATTCTTTTATTCTTTTTCCAGCTTAAAGAAAAAGATAAAAAAATTATATATTCCAAAAAAGAGCAAGAACAGGACAATTTTTCCATATATTGTTGGCAACTAGAGTCACCTGTGTCGCCCTTGAACAAAGCACCCAAAAGAAAGTCTCTCCTCCATTTGGGCAGGATTTAGTTTGACTTAGGTAAGCCTTAGCCTTGTTATTGAGTCAGTTCTCCTCTGATTGGTTATCTCTTCCAATCATATAGAGAGTTCATTCGCGCCTCCTGCATGACGAACTTATAGAGATTTATCATATGCTGCCACATGGTCATCATTGAGTCGTGCTTTTTTTCAAGGGAAGTAAACCTGAGTCAGCCTATCTGCGGTGTCCCTTGACCTATTTTTCAGTCAGCCATCCCTGGTTGTCAGTGTATTGTTTGTCATCACATCAATTATATTGGTCTTTTACTCGTGCCGATTTGAGAAGGTCTCAATTGAATTCTTGTTGGCAGGCCTTTTCCTTATTGATGACAACATATTGCTCTGAGGCAGGCTTAGAGCCACACCCTGGCCCTATTTTCGTTATTGATAGGTCACCTTGTGCTCAACATTGATCAATATCATGGGTCTTTGACTGAGTGGATTCCCTTGTGTTTGACATCAGCTTTCATTATCACACATTGGGTTTTGTGCGGTGCCTTGGTTTCCATTTGACCCTATTGGTGGATTCCTTGCCTCTGTATCAGCTTTCATTATTGGCTGGTTCAGAGGGTTTCTATCGTGCGCTAGATACATCTTGTGTATGTCGGAAACATGCTTCGGTTGGGTTACTACATAATTTTTCGTTTGATTCCCTCCACATTATTGGC